>JABFPT010000029.1:23960-36536 GCA_022817245.1 Nixonia krombeini | reverse complement strand
CGCGAACGAGTTGTCGTAAGCCGCGAAATCCCTGAAACGCTTTTTAAAGGGGAATGGCTTCGGAAAAAATAACGTTATATCGAGTGAGCCGTAACGGAGTGTGCGAAAGAGCGGGAAGTGGGGCGTTAGCCGGGACAAAAGCGCGCCACTCGTAATCACCGATACCACGGAACGCCTTTCGGATCGCTACTCGGCGGCGGGGAAACGCGCAAACGATCGTTCGCGTCTGTCGCGGAGACCCAGCCGAAAGCGCGGGCGCGTCGGCGGAAGAATATATGCAATGTCGCGGGGAATAAAAAGCGGCGGATGCCCGCATAAGCCGGCTGGCGGGCTTGCGGAGAAGAATGAATACGGATTCCGCTATATCTTCTCTTCAGGATACGCGCGTGAGCCGGGGTTATACATAGCTAAAAGCGTCGTAAGCGAGATCCCTGCCGGCGGACGCGGAGTTTGAATTCTCACGTACAAGGTGTTCCGTAACAAGCGCGCAACCAGCGTCATCCGTAATTGATCGCGAAATAGGGCACTCCTTTCGGGGCATTTCGAACGCGCCGGCCCTCTAATTATTCCAACGATAAAAACCGGCGACACGTATAAAACACCGCTTTCTTCCCGAGCCTTTTTATTATAAAAGGTTAACGAGGGCATAAGGAAATTTGCTCACGAGAACGCAATAAAATCCCGCGGTAGTTATTTTTCCGAGTTCTGATAAACTTCGCGATAAAGCGAATGAACACACTATTTTGCATAAAGTTGTGAGATTTTTTAAACCGTGAAAGTTTCGGCAAAGTATTACTTTCCCGGAACTTGCCGCCCTCTTTTCTAAAACTACGCGTTTTATTAAAAACTCCCACGATATGTTTAAGACACGCTTTGCTAAATGTTGCAACTTCGCCCATCCCGTCATCGTTTCTCGCTTATGCAACGCGCGGAACGTCGAGCTCTCGTTTCTTCCGGACATTTCGTGCGAGGCGATAGTGCCGAAAGTTACCACCCTCCGAGATGACGTTCGAAGGCCGCGCGAAAATTCGGGTCCACTGTGTATGCAGCTAAACGCATGGCCATAAAGTACCGAGGTTTGAATTCGAGATTGGAGATTGTCAAGCCGCGTTATGTTTGCGAGCAACCACGCTCTTGCATTACGGCATTTCGGTTTCGCGCGGCAACCAGTCGTTTATTGCGAATGGTCTACTAAATATAACTCGGCGACGGATAATCTATTGTCTCGCGTTTTCCACGTTTCTTGGAGGCGAACGGAAATTCCATCGCTGGAAATGGGCGAGTTTTCCACGTCAGGAAAAAATGCTTGGAGAGAATGCAAAAATTTGACGAATTCCGACAATAACGCGATCCTTTTATTACCCTTAAAGTGAAATAATTCAATTTTCCGTTCATAGTCTCACAAATGCCATTTCATAACAGAATCTTCCCAATGGAAGTATCTTATCCTTTCAAGACAAAGTGAATTCCTCCCACGTCAAGTGGAAATTCCTCGATTTGCACGGATTCTCCTTGAAGCAAACATCGCGCTATTCTCACGATTGGTTATTCCTCGGTCGTGTAGCAACGGGACTCTTTTCACCCGGAGAACTGCACTTCGTCGACTGTCGCGAATTTCTTCCAGCGGAATTTTGTAAAGTGAGTTTTCGAGAGTGTTAAAACGCATCAACGGCGGAACGCTGCGCTCGCTTCGATCGAGTACACAACCAGGGATGGTCCGAGCGAATCCTTACATCAACACAAGCCCAGTATTCGAAAACTTTCCTCATAAAAGTCCCGCTCATATTCTCACCATCTGCCGCGAAACTTTTTATTTTTCCTCGTTTCTCATCTCACATGCAAACGTAGGGTGCGTCGTTGTTTATAATTATTGTTGAAGTTTGTCCAGCGTCGATAATAACGACAAAGACTGATCTGTTTACGGGGATGGTTGGTCAGGCGATTGTTGTTTCGATCGGGCGTTTTTTGCATTGAAAAATTGATCAAACGTTTTAGTGCATTAATTCCATCATGACACCCTATACATCGAGCCGAGCGATGCGAACGAATATTGTATATATCGGGCGATCGATGCCCGGCATCGGGGACGTATTTCATTGTTATTTTTTACCTTTTACCTCCTTTTTCAATATTCCTCGTCCGATCTAAAGTTTTCCATTTCAAAGTGAAATTATACTTAAAGCTACGCTAAAATAACATTAAACTTGGAAGCTGAGGATACTTTCCTCCAAACGTATCTAAACCATGATCGGCTGACATTTGGAAAGTGTCGTGTGACTACTTGCGGCGATCGCACGGGAATTTCCAATATTTTTCATTCGGTGGCAAATTAATACATTACATTTACGGCAAAGCACGGTTAAATCTAAGTAAACGCGCGACTCACGATTGTTTCAAAGGTGACGATTTTAAGATGAACAATTTACGGTACAAGTTCGTTTCATCTCGCGAACAAACGAGAACATTTTCCGTGGCTTGAAGAAAAAAACTCGCCACGTTTTCAATACTCTCCAGCGTAATAAAAACATTGCTGTAACGCTGGTGGAACGTTACCGACCGGAAAAATCATAAATCGGAAGAGTCCGACTTTCTTTCACATGCAAATGTCCGACTTGACAAAAGTGCTTCTACACAAAGTGATATAAGCTTCTCGGATTCGCGGCAACTAGATTTTCAGACCTGTTCCACTTTTTTCTCTTCATTATTTTTTTTTCTTCCGCGTTCGTCGTTCCACCCACAATTGGAGCCGTTGCCCCGCGGTCCCTACTTTCCTCCATTCGTTCGCTTTATTTCCACTTAAGAGCCATTCATATTTAAAACTGTATCCGCTCGTGGTATAAGAATTTACCGAGGTTGCTCCAGTGAAGTGTATAATTCCGTAACCATCTCACCTCGGTCATCTCCCCTGAAAGAAAAAGCGCGCTTGGATACGGTCACTTCTGTCAGACTTTTATTTAAATTTCCTTCTATAGAAACTTCCAATGGTAACGTGATTTGGGCGAATTATTACACTAATCTAATTATTCGTCACGTATTGGGTTAACGGTAATGTCCAGTCTTTTTCCTGAGTAACAGTGCTCTTAAGAACGCACTTTTACCCCTTCGACGAGAATTCCTCTATCGCCTTTGTCGTATAGCAATTCTGGGATACCACTTCTGTGAAGTGGGATACTGGACACTTCTTTACTCTGAAGTTTTAAACTTTCTTAAATGTTTATTTTTTGAAATTTACCAATTTTCAAAGTGGTCAAAAAATAAACTGGGTTTTGCGTAAATTCATCGACATGCAGTGTATCGATCATCGTGTATGACTCTTTCAATTTTGAACATTCTAAAAGTTTTAACATGAACATTTTGAACCTTTTAAAAATTCTAAAAATACCTCATATTCAAAAAGAGAAATGTAAATATAATAACATCTTCGGAAATGAAACATTGTAGTAGACTGAAAAATTTTGTAAATAAAATTCTCAAAAAATAACATGATGGGTCAATTTGCAATTTTCCAATTTAGTAACAAAGTCGAACATGGTGCACCTTGCTAAACAAACAGTTTTTTCTAAAGTATCTTGACGTACTCTACTCTTGAAATTATTATTTATAATAGTTTAACTTCATTTCGACATACGCACAAAAGATACAATGAAAGTTGAAACGAAAAGTACGGGATGGAATTCACTCAATTTTCAAATAGATATTGCTCAGGCTAAAAGTATTTTCCTAAAAATTTTGTCAGCGAACAAAATAACCCGGGTTTGCTCATCAAAAGGATACACCAAGCCTTCCGCGTTATTTTTGACTACATCATCTAAGCATGGTCAGCCGGTCGTCTGTCGGGGATGGACTTAGGTATCGCACTCGTCAATTCTCCTACCCACGTACTTGGTTAGTTTTGAGATTACATATAGTGGTAACTTTAATGTTACCAGACGACTAATGAGAAATCGACCAGCGCCGCGCGATCCCGGTCTATAACTTTATAATCCCACGCAAATTACGAGCGATCGTTATTACGTTGAATTTGTGTAAGCTACACGAAACTGTCAAACTCGTGATATAGGTACGTGCGGCGGAACGAATACATTTTGCCCGCTATTATATCGATTCTTCGCGAACCGCCGCCGAATTGTTTATAACACGGTGCACATGCTCGCCCGCTGCGACTTTGGTGACACAGCGGCGACGAACGGGTCGCGGTTTATTTCCGGCCTACTTATTCCATGGTAGCACCATATAATGAAGAAAAATTTCCATACGGTTATTTATCCCATGCATAACACAACAGTCAAGTATTTGCTTTATAGTCGCCGAGAGGGTCGGAGGGCCACTCGAAATATTAACGAATTCTTGATGGGCCGCCATTCCGGAGACGACGTTCTTGCAAGCGAAAAAGGGTCAAGTTGGGACGACCCGCGAGGGCGTCGCCATTGTGGAATATTCTCGTGAATCCGTGCCATTAAAGTTAATGAAAATCGCACCGGTTAGTCTTGTGTACTTCATTCGCCAAGTGGCAGAGGATAGGATGAGCTTTGGGGAGGAAGGGAACTCGTTCGAACAAACGAGAGATCGACTTTTTCCCCCAAAGAACATCTCGGAGCAGCTTCGGGAAAATGCATAACAATTAACTTGGCGAAGAAAAGGTTGATCCGGTGATTTACGAGGCGCACTTTGATTCAGTGTAATCTCGTTGGAACTACTCGTTACTGGCAAATAACGATCGTTGTCTCGTCGAGTGTAGGCCACATTTGCGCGCTAATTTCCGTGATTTGTTACTCCGCCGATGATCCGTACAATAACGTGGTCAGCGCGTTTGTCCAAGTCGTAGAACAGTACGGGGAGGAGCAGGACGAGGTGAGAAGGAGCAGCCACGGGAACGTCAACGACGATCAAAGAAGCGGTGGCAGTGAATGGCGCGATAAAAACAAATAACAATTACCGTTTACGGCGGGGAAAGTGGTTGCGCGACGAACAGCGTCCGCGCGAACGAGGGAAGGCGAGAGTGATTTAGGAGCCCTAAACACTGATTTGGACCTAATGCTAAGACACGGCTCGCTTTTTTCCATCGGTCTACTGTCGAGTGGAAGAAAAATACGCTGGAGTGGCGGCGCGCTGGAAGCGTGGCGAAGAAAATGTGTCTGACAATTTGGGTAATTTCCAGCGGCATGGGAAACTTTGTAATCCGGCGTTACTGCGCGGCTACCTTAACCAGTGCTTTACGGTGGAACGCCGAGCGCCGTAAAAGGTTTCACCGAATTACGACTATTCGTATTTATGTCTTCAGGATTGTCGCTACGCTTTTACTCGCCCCTTCCTTCAGCCCCGTCGCCACTGGGTCAACGTAGAAATGTTCACGCGTGTTTTACTGCCACCCCGATCAACATTTACATGCCGTATTTTCCCAAATGGTTTTGTAATTGCTAATTCCACAGTCACTTCTTACTCGCGTGCTACTGCGTTAAAAGGAAAAAAGATACAAAAAAAAGAGCACGTTAACCGCGTTTAGAGTCAATCTCGTACCGTCCAAAATGTTCACACCGCGAGCGTCACCTACAAGCCCAATATATATGCGGCTTGTAAATATCATTTTCCTCCACTAACGCAACTTTACCCGCGGTATAAAATTATTTTTATGTGCAATTCATTACGCGGGATACAACAAATCGCTGAAACGTACAGTTTGCAATAAACTATCCTGTTGCAATAAACTGTCTCCGACAGTCGTGATTTTCGCCGAGTGAGTGGCGAAATAAAGATGCGGCAGTTACGTGGTAAAGAAACTGAGAAAAAAATTAATATTGCAGCCAGCCACGTAGATAACGGATGAAATTTGAATTTCCAACCGGTCGTGTCTCCTCCTCCTCTCCCCCGCTGCCCTCCTCCAGCAGCCCCTCACGGGCATCGTCGTCACCAGTGCAACTAAGGGAATAGGGTGAAAAGTTTTATGCGAGTGAAACGGTTTTATGGAAATTAAAAGTTGTTCCGCCTGTGAATTATATCGAGACAGGACTTTCGTTTATGCGGTCTAACATCCCCGCGATAAATGCTAAAGTTTCTTTCCTCTTCCCGCCCGCGAGCTTCGGTTTTTTCACTCTTACCCCGGCACGTTTTGGGACCGGCTTTCTGATTATTTCCATTTCGCAACGTTCTATCGGATTATTTGCAGTTCTACCGCCTAACGCGTTCTCAAACTTTACATTGATTCGACCGGAAGTCTAGCGAGTTTCAATCACTCATAGAATTTCATTTCCAAACGCAGCCCTCGCGGTTTATTTAGCTGTGGCGTTTTGCTCTTTCCCGCAATTCAAACGGCAAATTACATTTTCCGCGAAACTTCTTACGTTTCAGTTTACGCCCGTAATGCTCCGTAACAATTGTTTATTTCCAGCTCGCGGACTAAAATGTGTACTTGCCGGTATTAAAGTTCACTTTTGAGCCTGGGCATTCTCCAACACTCAATTTGCTTCACGCAGTATTATGATTATTATTAAGAACTGCAAGTGCTTCCGCACAGAAGCTCGATTGTTCCGTCGAATATCCATACCGTGATGTGAAAAGTTTCCCTCGAGCGAGACGTGAGCATTTTTTCAGCTGCGTTTCTCATCCACCTTTTTTTTTCTTCCCTTCTCAACACTGGTGAGATAATACGCAGGTGGAGGCACGTTTCACCGGGATTCGAACGCTATGGTCTTTACTTCGCGGATTTTCACCGGTCTTTCCAGAATTAAATCAGCACAAGCTGCGCGAACGGGCGTGAAAAAGGACGCAATTTTCGCGCGATCGATGGCGCGAGTGAACTTGACCGTACGCATTAGACCGAGTCCTCTCCCGCGTATTTGCAAAACAGAGAATATTCTGCATAAAGTCGATTTCAATCGCGGTATATTAACGCTGATTGAATATTTGTTCGAGATAATTTCCGTAATCCAATCTGCGACATGTTAATTTCATTTCTTCATTGGAAGATAATGGAAAGAGAGGTTAAACGAGTTCCGTTAAGGTTATTGCAATTACTTTGGCTCGAACACCTGCATTTTCTAGTAAATTCTGGAAAACTGTTAGCTGAAGGAGGACGTTAGCGAAAGTGCAACTTGATAGCAACTTTGAATTCCAGCGAATTTTGAAGTTCGATGCTCGAAACAGTCAAGGAACTAAAAATATCACGCAAAATTCTAATGAAGAAAACTGTAAAGCGTTATAGAAATGAATGTAAATTTTAGTAGGAGAATTAAGAGTTGTTGGAGTGAAAACTCTAAACTATTTAGACTATTAACATTTTGACTACCTTCAGCAATAATTTAAATTTTGCTTCTACTTGCCACAATTTTGTAGTTGCCATCGACGCGGTTCATTCCTGGCCACAAATATTCTAGCAAATCAGGCTCGCACTCTACTACGCTTTTTCGCAGTAGTAGGCGAAACTTCAGTAGCCGGCGAGCCGCGCATATCCGCTGATTTCCTCCGAGCGCATAAAATCTACTTACACAAGAGACAAAGTGCAGTGCGCGGTCAAACGCGTCTTTTTTCTCGCATAACCGCGATTTTTCCAAGCGGCTTTCATTCCTGAAATAGAATAAATGCTTGCGCAGATTGTCAACGCACTCGAAAGTACGAAACCGCAATCCGGCGAGCTTGTGTGCAATCGCGAGAGTAAACCCGAATCCGCCTCGGCAATGAAACGCAGTTAAATGCCCCAAAGCGAGGCATAACCCGAGTCACTGGCACGAATAGTTTAAATTCGCGCAATTCGGGTCATTGAATCTGAGGAAAATTGCCGCCTCTTATCCCCTATCGAACATGACGACAATCGAATTACCAAAGGAAACAAAAGCGAACGAACTGGCAGAGGGAAAAGATAAAGGATAAAGGGAGAGCGCGCGAGAGAAAAGGAGAGGAAGAGGGAAAATAGAAAAAATAATAAGAGTTCCTCAAAGGACCCGGGAACATTCGTTCAGCCGCCGACTCCACTTTCGCATTTTCTGCCGGCAAACACACCGTCCGATTCTTCATTGACATACGAAGCGGCTTATCCACTGACGTTAAGTCAATATAATAAAGTCTATTGATATTCCTAAGCAAACAGCGGCTAACACTCGCATGCGGCACGCACGGAAACTCGAGCTTTGCACGCCTCGTTCAAAGCGACGACGGGGGGAATTTTATTCAAAAGTCTGAAACATTTCCCGTGTATCGCAGTTACGTCGTCGGAGGGAAATATGGCGGTAATGGGTTGGCTGGGGCGAGCGTCGTTTTCACGCACCCGGGCGTTCTGAATCTTGCTTTATGCCGACGGGATTCCACGTCGAGGAAATCTTCTTTGAAACGTGGCAGGGATATATATTACAGCGCGACACAGCTGGATAAAAATTCGGATGTCACGCTGTCTAAGCTCTCTCTTCGGTCGCTCGTGTTTCATCCCGCATTTTCAGTTCGCGCTGTTTTCCCACAGGTCAATTACCGGTCGAGCGCCTCGTCACTCGCTTTTGATTAGAGATGTATCGAAAGGAAGCGAGTCGGAACGACAGGTCGGGAAAGTATAGAGCTTGTGTACCCGGGGGTGTAATTTTCATAATAAATCGTGTATGGAAATATCGGACACGTTCTGTAAAATATGCGGAGAGGCAAACACGGTCGTTATTCCGCCATGAATCGCGATTCTCCCGTCCATGTGCAAAAAAGATTCATTTACCCATTCGAGCCGATATGGGCATCGGCTATCAAGATAACACCGGGCATTATCATAATACGCACGATTCGTAATGGAATAAATTGGCAAAAGGGCAACATGTCGGTGAAAAAGACCGTGAGGCAGTGCGTGCGCTGATCCTCGTTGGAGCGAGGGTGTCGGTTTATCGTCACCGCCACGCTATTTGTATAATCATAAACAATGAAACGTGTACGCAACGATGGATAAAAATGCGGCAGCTCGATAATGCATTATCGTGGAAAGTGCAGGCGTAGTTAAAATTTATTATCGGCTATTGACCACGTAAAGAGAGAGAGAGAGAGGGAGTGCGTGTCGCTACAAAACGGTGATTCTCTAACATTCCGGGCACGATCGTTTATCTTATCACGCTAGTCAATGAATTATGCATAAAGGAATCAATCGTTTAATGACCGTGTAATTGCAATATTCTGCCGGCACAAGCGCAAACGTTGTTTTTGGCCAACTTCGCATCAACCAAATCAGCGATATGCGGCGGCACGTGCTATTTCTTGCCAGACGACAAGTGCGAATATTATTCAATTATGTCATCTGCTCTCGCGCTGTTTCGATTCGACGAATCACGCGACGGACGTGACCCGTCGACGGCGCGTTACATGTGTACATTTACCCGTTGTAATCTCCTGTTTAGGAAATCTTATCGATCCTGCATTATGTAATTAACAACACGTGTGTAATAATTAATTCCATATACCTTTATTGTGGGCTGAAAGGGCTAGGGATATAATTCAGTGGAAAAACTCAATTGCCTTTATTTATAAGCCGTAATTGCAGTAATTGAAGTGCTTAATTTCTACAAAATTACTTTTCTATATTCTCGCACTACTAAAATGCAAATTACTCACTGTACGACAAATGATTTTCTTCGTAAAAACTTATCGAGAAAAATGTACAAGTTAAAAAAAAAGATTATTTTTCATTCATTATATTTATATTTTTATTGGTAGCATTGTTCGAGTTTCGATTTTAACGACAGTAACGCAAGTCACAGCAAAAGATTTGGATATTTTCATGAACAATACCAGTCGTATTTTTATGACGAGATGAGGACGAAAATTAAATACCATGCAATATATGTGCAATGAATAGTACTTGAATTGTGTTGAGAGTGGCAAAAAGCACTGCTGCAAACAAATACGTTTAAAGTTTACCATGCGTATATTTCAGATTTTATTAACTCTGCTTAGGTTGTTAAGGTTTCATTCGCGTTTGCAATATCATTATTTTGTCCATTTCTACTTCGTTCTTCCAACTAGTGAAACATGAAAAAATATTTGCCTATTGAAATTTTCAAAGCTGTTTCGGTGGTGTTACACATGTTACTTAATTGAGAAGCTTCTATAATCCACATTCATAAATAAAGACTAGACTACATTTTTGTGTCAGTTTTTACAAAAGTCCATAAAAATAGAATAATTTAGTATGATCCTTGTTTTTTAGAATTTAAGGCAGAGTGACGGAAAACTCATCGAATATTAGTTACAAAACAAAGAAAACCATTTTATTGTATTTTTGTTCACGCGACAAGTACGAAAACATGCACGAAAAACATATCACGTGTTTCGGCTTTGTCAGCTGTAACTCAATTGTAAGACTCTGAATAAAATTCCACAATATGGTCAAACATACTACAAACACACTTTTTACAAATTAATTACTTTACTCACGTTACAAATCGCAATAACGGTCAGTGATTGAGAGAGGGAGCCAGCATCGTAAACGCCATTGAGAGGCTGATTACTATCGGATGAGTATCTATTGGCCCGTTTTAACAGACATTGAGTTTGAAAGCATCGTCTCTACTAATAATGTTTTCGTTTCAGTAGGTTCGAAGCCGATTATGCGCACTCGTCTTCCCTTAGTCAGAAAGAAACTGTATCGAACTCGCTGATAGGTGGCCACGTGATAAGAGGTCAAAGTAGAGGGGGAAAAAGGGGGAGGACAGTGAGCTTTTTTGAAATTATTCATAACAGCGTGATCGCGCATATTGAGCGATGTGAAATAAAGTCGAGCAGGACCATTGCTCGAGATCGGCTCTAAAGATGCAGAGGTATATTATTATCCGGGTCAAAGCAATCTGATCCGAGCAGCGGTTCCGCATCACTTGACATCACAGGAGCGGTACTGCGGTCTCGACACAAGTCGCGTTCACAAAAGAAAATGGCGTAATTACAAAAGCCGTTTCCGGTGGTGGTAGCGAGCCGCGAAATGCGTTGATCGATGCAAGTTCGAGATACAAAAACGCAGCGTTGAAAGTTGCGGGGCAGTGACCCGTCGACAAATTCGACCGCAAGTTTCCACACACCACGTAATAATTTGCCAATGCATTATACGTGGCGGGCGGCGGCATTTGACTTGTTCTTAGTCGTCCATGGAGTTCATCTAAACGAGCTTCTTCGCCGGAAAGCTCGCAAGTAGCCTTGCATATTTAATGGGGCGTTTCTCCAAGGTGTCTTTTCAGGCAGCAAGTTTCTAGGTTTTAGCATAGTAAACATGGATTTACGTTATGTCCGTTTTCCGGCGCTACCGGCGCGCGTTTAGACGTTTACCCACTCAGAGCACTTAAGTACTACGTCGCGATCCCATTTCGTGTCTCCTGATCATAAAACAAATACCGTTGGTAATGCTGCATTTACGGCGTGACTTCCCCGCCACTGTGCGTCCGATGGGTTATTTACTGGTGTCAGTGATGGCCAAAAAATATACTCGCTCGAATGCTCGCCGATGCTTCGCCATCGGTGACGCGCGAGCCGAAGTTTCGAGCCGCGCATTATTCCCGGCGAGGAAATGGCTGATTCCGGCCTCGTTCGTGTTCCAGCGTGTAACCAGCACCGCTGCGCTGACTTTCAAACAAACAATTTGGCAATCAATTAAAGCAACTTTCCGCCGTGCAAACTCAACCAACTGCGCTTCTGCTGTCCCAATTGGTTTCGATTTTATTTCAACATCCGAAAAGTACCAGCTCTGCTATTCCTCGAATAATTGATACCCTTTGCATTATCCAGCTCGTGTCGCGATAACCTCACATGTTTCTCCCAACGGACACTCTCCAGTGTGAAAATCGTCAAGATTTATTCGTATCTTTCAATTTCCGGGCAATTGCAATTTGCGGCATTTTTCTTATCAAGGAAACCCAAACTTCTCTAATCGAGATAAAAGAACGTATATACCACCGACCGAATCTCTCACCTTTGCGCATTTACTTTATCAATATATATCGCATTCCAAGCCCAAATGTAGAAGAATGGCGACCTCACGTCTTCGAGGTGAGTGTGCGCACCTGTGACTTACAGACACCGAAAAAAACGCTAGAACAACATTCTTCCATCTCTCTACAAAAAAGCGGCTTCTTTTCTTACGCGATGAAAGTAAACAAATGGAGGAATGTCGTCTGGCAGTTACTTGCTTATGCGACAACTCTCTTGCAAAACAAAGATCGTATATCGTGGACGGTCGTTTCGCTCGGGCGGCGCTGATGTCGCTGCGCTGTTCATCAATACGCGGTGTACACGCCGCGTTTTATTATCGCGCTACGAGTCGATCAGTCGCGAGTGTCGACCATCGGAGCGACCATGAATTTTTTAAGAGACAGTCCCGCTCTGCCGTTGACGCGACAGACGGTTCGTAGAAAGGCATTTTTATTAATAAAGCGCGCGTATGAAATTCGTAGCTACCGCAGCGAAGCAACGTCATGCATTTGTAATGTGCGGACTAAGCTTTGCATAGTCTTCAGATTAAAGTATTACACGCACTCCTCTGCACCTGCCGCATTCTCGCGCAAACCTAACAACCAGACGCCTCACGTGCCGAGATTCCCTGCAATGACGTTGCGACAAACACGTCCTTTCATCAGA
>JABFPT010000028.1:85563-102705 GCA_022817245.1 Nixonia krombeini | reverse complement strand
CAAACTTTCATCTGAAATCACGTGTGCAGTCGTAAAATCTTCTTCGCGGATGCAGCAGTTTTTCTACGAGAGATAAAAAAAGAACACGATTTTTTCTCTCATAGCGTTCGAAAAAGAGAGAAGGAGAGGAGAAGTGAGAAAGATATAGGAGACACGACAGAGGGGGAAAGAAATGGACGAAAATCTTTAAAGTTTCATATGGTCGCTGCAGCGAGCGAGTAACTGTATAATATTCCGGATACTTGGCCACTTTTACGATTTTGTCAGGAATAAAATGAGTCGTAATAGCACGCTTTCTTGCTGCACGGTCGAGTGTACATGAAAATCCGGATGAATCCGTAAAAAGCGAAGTGTCAACTTTCCGGACTGAGATCCATAACTTCACTCTCGTGTGCTTTGCTTCATCGATCGAAAGATCACTATTTTTCAGCTCCGTAAAAGGAATAAGCCATTCAAAATAAATGTACTAAGTAGAATGATCGTATCTCCGAAAGTTTTTCAAATACGGATCCAACAATACGTTATCCTTTGTCATAAAGTACTGGAAACTTTGGTTCGAACGATACACACATTTTGGCAACGTTTCGTGCTGCACTTGTAGAAGAATAGGAACACATTTGCTTTGATTGAGTTGAAGTGTTAAACGCGGAGAGTATGTTTGACATTTTGGATTCAGAAAGTCTTTCGTAAAAAAGCCTTGAAGTGTTCGATCCGGCGTTTATTTCCCGTACAACGTGGAATTGTGAAGTTAAAAAAGCGAAGTGATATTTCGATGATATTCCGACAAAGTCAATCGGTCATGCTCTAACGGAAGCTCATGGGAATTCAGATATTGATTCGAAAGACTAGAACGAACCGGAGATAAATTGGCGGTATGTTCCGCAGTAATGCTGCTACGATGCGTTATGATGCGCTTGATCACGTGACGTAACGCGATAGTACATTCTTTATTTCCCGATATTCCGTTACATAAGAACCGCGATGTGATCCGTTTTTAGAAAATGTATTTGGAAAATGAAGAGAGGAGAGAAAACGTGAGGTATTTGCGTCAGTGGGGGGTTTTTTATGAGACAACTCTTCCTCGTTCGGATACACGCAACAGCGCAGATGGCCTGCTTTTGGCCAAATTTTACAGCGCGCATAATGAGGCAAATGGCGACCGCGTGGCGGTGAGTAAGTGCGGACGGAAAGTAAATCATAGATAATGCGGACGCTTGCGTATTCTCACTTACGACCGCTGCTTATGAAGAAGTTTATCTTATTAAGGTGAAATGTGACTACTGAAATATTTCAGGTTCACGTGCACTTTATTTAATGCGTTCTCTTTATAGCGTTACTTCATTATTATTAAGTGTTTGTCCGAGTAGGGTAAAGTTTTATTAATGATACGACTAAATTACGAATTTCACAATCAAACTTGAGTCATACAAAATTGCAACTAGATTACATCAATTATCGTAAATAGTAGCTTGTAATTTACAACGTAGTGTCGATACGGAACGATTTCCAGCCGGTTAAATGTGTGTCGGAGTCAGATTTATCTGATACGAGCAAACGCTTGTACAGAATAAATCGACACAGGTCTTTTCGCAAGTTGTATTATCAGGCGGCAATGCGTAAGTAAGTGGAATTATAACTAGTTCCGTAATTACCACCATGGGAGTACCGGTGCGAGTGAACCAGTCGCGCAAGGACACACGCACGTAGATCGTATAATGCAAAATTAAGAAACGTTCTTGCGATAAGGTCCCTAATTGCCCGATGCAATAATCGTAATAGCGCACTGCGAGTATTATTAAATTGCGCGCCTTCTCAACTTATGCCACATCTTTGCAAATGTGTTACGCTTTTGTACTTCGAAGTTTCTGCATGGGAAAAAATTATCCAACATTACAATATTTTCTCATTTATGTGTAAAGATATGAGTTAATTTGCCCGTTTTATTTAGAATCTCGACTTAATGAACTAATCTGTTTGCTTACTTTCTTGTACATCCGAGCATTATTTATCTGAAGTAAATAGACGATGTAACGTGATTACGAATGATACTATTTTCGATTCTAAAATTAAAAAATTTTCAAGCTTCTGTAAGTTCGCCAATAATATATGTAAAAGGATCATTACGTATAGTATTCTCGTCACTGACAGACAAATGGAAAGCATATCTCACAATTACAATAATTTCCACATTTTTATTACTTTATCAAGTAGAAAATCCCTTTTTTAAATACACAACCAACATTTCGATTTTCCAAGAAATCTCAACTTTTTAAAATGAAATCTATTACTCTTCCGATCGCGTCGGATCTTTTTAGAGGGTAGTATCACCCGAAAAAATCGCATTTTAAGATATTGAAGCACGTATGAGCGACTGAGTCACGTAGGATAGGTTCCAACGGAGATTGATGATTTGGTGTTTTATCTGTGAGATATTCACTGCTCATACCCACGATAACATTGCAAATAATTTTAAATTAAATTAAAACACAACTTTACCATGTAAAATTACAGAGAATCCACTTCCACCATTACCTTCATTACACACGCTTACGTGTACTACTTTATAATTGAAAGACGAGATCATCAGTTGTCATGACATTCATTTTCAAGACTCGATGTTCTATATTTCAGTATATAAGATAAAAGTATGCTTCTTAATAAATTTCACAAGCTATCAACAAGACGTTAAAGGAGAACACTTTATCGGAAAAATTTCAAATATATTGACAAAATTTTATTCTGGTTTTAAAAATATTTTATAGAATATTGTGAATTCTACAAAGTTTTATAATTGAAGACATGTATCTCTATATAACTGAAAATCTCACTTCACTCTCTACGTAAAGTCCCGCTCAATCCCGGCAATCTCATAAACGAAGCTTCAATTGTTAATCAGCTGTGAATCATCCCTCTGCACACATATTTCACGAAATTATGCATATTTAAAAGTTTTAATCATTTGAATCAAAAGTAATATTTTTTAATTTTGTTGCTTAACGTAAGTTTAATCGTCATATTTAAGTTCAAAGGTCGACTACTAATAAGAGTTTGTAATTTTAGTTATGAACGGATGAACTCGGATTGTGAAAATTATAAAAATGCAAGCGAAAGCGGGAAGACAAGCAGGATAGCGGGATCGAGTAAAGCATTATGAGGAAATCTACGAGGAAGTGAGACAGAAGGCAGCAAAAGGATAGGCGATGGCCCAGTCGAGTGACGTGGAGAGAGACACTCATGGTGTTGCATTATTCAGGACAATAGTTTTCTCATGAATTTAAAAGAAAAAATACAAGGAGGAAATTCCTTTTGCAAAATGTCTTTTCCAGTTTTTTTTCAGATGTGTTTTTCTGGGAATAAATAGCAGCATTTGAAGCAGAAACGGCTTTTTATTAGACGCACAATTTACGCTTTTATTGGATAAAATGTAAGTATGCAGATCCGGTCGAAAATAAACAGCGAAATTCCGGAAAACTCATTTTACTCCGAAGATCCAGAAGTGGGAAATGAATTTTATATTACGTCATGTAGAATTTCATTAAAGTTAATGCTTTGTGTTAGGAGGATCTTATAAAGGACAAATAGATTTACATTATGTCCCGCTCTCAGACTTATCAGCATTAAATAGTGTAGACACGGATGTCCGCTTTACATTACATAAATTCATACCACTATGTAATTAAATTCACTACTTAGTAAGCAAATATTTTCATCTGTTATGTAATACGTGGAAGACGTACTAAATCCTGAAAATTAGAAATTAGTCTCTTTGGGTCTGTTGTATTGATCGCACGCAGTGTTTGTACATTTGACAATAGAGCGTGCTGTATTAACATTTCGAGAATATCATATATTTATTTTTTGGAGTGGATTGCACACCGAATCACGCTCGCATGGTTTCATATGGGACGTCTCATACCGGCCTAATTTTCCATGTGTATCAAGGCAAATATTAGAATCTGAGAGGCCACGATTATTGCAACATTCATGAGAAATCATTGAACGGATACAGGAATTGTAAAGGAAGAAATGAACCGTGCACATAAATACAGCAGATAGCTACATTTTATATTGTTTAAAATTTAATAATTTTGACGATACACGTTTTAAAAATGAATGTCTGCGTTAATAATGGACACACTGTAAATCGTTAGTTCTGTTGTCAACAAAAAAGTAATCTTGTTGTCGGTGGAGAAAATTTTGAAACATCGTTGGTATCAAGATACTTTATCAATTTGTAAAATAAGTTGAAATATTTGATTTCGATAAATGTTCAGAAAAAATTACTTTTACCTTTTCCCTACCTGTTGACACAGTAATTTAATTTGATCTTTAATCATTTGATTAATCTGGTACTTTTATTTAAATGGAAACTAAGCAACAAGTCAGGTCATAACTAAGTTCAGATTAGAGAAAATAAGTGAAATGATGTTGAGATTTTATGCGGATAAAAGCCACATATGACATTGCCCATAGTACAGTGAATTTAGATTTTGGAACGTGGCATTGTCTGCTTTATCCAATTATGCATCACATACATCATGATTCAAAGCTACTTCACTGAGAAATTTATCAAAGCTTAATTTAAATTCATTCCTATTTGATAACAAGTCGCTTTTGTGATTGCTTTTTCCATTTGTTGAAGTGATAAATAAATTTTCGAAAACAGGTGATGAATTTACTTTATTTCTCAATGCCAATCGAATACCGAAGAGTAATATATATTTATTCAAGTATGTTTCAATCAAAGATATCTATTGTGTATTTGTGTGTGATTCTGTAATATGGTTTTAATAAATAAGTTTTGTGATATAATAGTCGAAAGAAACGTATTAATTTATTTTATAGTTTTTTTATTAACTCTGAAAAAATGTATCTAAAACAAGTGTTTCTTAGGTTTGTTGATATAATAATTTTTGTTGATATAATACAAAGTATTAATATCGTTGATAAATATGTAAATTTCATACTTGTAATATTGTATTTAATACACAATAATATATATGATATAATATCGCGTTCTTTTCACTCGCATTAAAACATGCAAATGTTGCATCTCATATTTTACAATATATCTTACAGTGGCGCTACTTAATTTCTAAGAAAATAAACATACAAACATTATAAAAAGGGAGATAAATAAATGTTATCAATAAAATATGATTTAGTATTATTAAATTCTACCAAGTTCTTATTGTTGAAAATTTCTCAGAATAAAATAACATATTTCAGTATTGAAGATACTGGATGAATCACTTATCTATTTTTTTTACAATTTTTAATGTTATTTGTGTACTGCTTATTTATAAATACATTCTCCTTTTCATTACCTACTTTATGCCTCAGTTCATAAAACTGTGAATCCATAGTAGTTCAAGAAACACTTAATGTTATAAGACATTTTTCTCAGCAGTTATATTAAGAAGCAGTTGTTTCAATTAGTGCTTGACCATATTTACATCATTGAGAAAACAGAAAAAAACTTTCTGAATGGTGAAATGAATGAGGAACCGAAGAATGACTTATTTAACTCTACATATTATTACAATTATTATATATTTACGTAAAGTAAAAACTATAATAAATTAAGATTCAAAATTTGAAAAAACAATTTAACAACTTAAAATCTATAATGTAACAATGATAAGTACATAACGATAATACAAATTTTGTTCATATCACATGCTTTGAATATAAAAAATACTTTGATTAATTAAATAATATTCACTGATCTTTCTTCGCATTAGTCGATTATAATTTGGCACAGATTTTTGTTATTTATTTCTTTTCAGTTATCAACTTTCTACTTTGGACGCAGTTTCTTCATCGTACTGGATGGAAGGTACCATTGGAGGTTTGAACCCGTATTCGATTTTCGATTGTCTGAAACTTCCAGTATTTTGTGCAAAATAAGCCTCCTGATGCCTAGCCTTTCTATACGAAGTTGTAATCGGTAGTGGTGAGTCAGTAACCAAAGTCGTTGGTTTCAACCTGGTATTCCATTGGGTTTGACCTTTACGTTGAGAATTAGATAAAAGCATCTGTAATGGCTGCGGTGGAACAGGACCAATGTACTCATTTTTCTCCAGCTTATCATTCACAGTATTCCTCGGCAAAGTTTGTTTCCGTCGGGAACTTCCGTTGTTGTAAAATGAATACAGTGAAACATTAGGCTGAATAGCGTAATATATAGGCACTTTTTTTGATGTCGCTGGAACATGTTTAATAGCGTAGTAATGTGTAAAAAGTGGTTTTGGATATGAAAATTCGTGGAAAGTTTGTGTGTGATTTGTAATGTACGATGGATTTGAATTTATTAAACCTCCCTGATTTGAACTGTGTTTTGGAATATTTACTGACAGTTGATAACCATACAGATTGTGAGGAATGCCGTATGGAATATTCCTTACAGTAACAGGAACAGGCTTTTCCACAATTCTGGTCACTTCAACAGGAACTGGAACTTTTTTCTCAATTATTTTCTCCACTTCAACGGGGTACGGTTGCGGAATAGGTATTTTTTTCTCAATGACATTTTCGACTGGCACAGGAACGGGTATCAGTTTTGGAACCGGTACATGTACAGGGTATGGTTGTGGTATCAGTTTCTGAACAGTAATGGGTATCTTCTTTTCTATAATTTTTTCCACAGTCACTGGAATCGGTTGTGGCACAGGTATAGGTTTCTCAATTACACGATCGACCGGAATTGGTACTGGTATAGGAACTGGATGTGGTACCGGAACCTTCTTTTCAATTACTTTCTCCACTGGAAATGTCACGTCCTTCTCTATACTTTTCTGTATTTCGATTTGAGATGGTCGTGGAATATGTACAACTGCTTTCACAATATTTCCAGTGGGACGATGTAGTTGTTCTTCTTGATTAGATCCGATTTTTAGTGCATGAAAATTAACAGTTTCACTCTCTGCTACTTTGTCAAAAGTTGGGGACCCCTCATTTGGCGGATGTGCAATGACATACTGATAATGTCCATTGCTGCTTGGTCCATGAACATGCTGATTAACGTTGATTGACTGTTCTGCAATATTTTCCGAATTTGAGTAATATTCAAAATCATTTTGATTAGAATATTCCTGAATAGAGCTATCATCGGATTGAGGTTGCGTATTGACAATTTCATATTCAGTTTCAGGTTGATTGAAAGAATGATGATTCTCGGCATTAGTCTCTGAAACATCATATTTCTCTGCGTTCGAAATACTCAACCCATTTATATGATGTGGTAGATAATCATAGCGATAATTTTCGAAGAACGGTGGATAATGTATTTCCTGTGTAGGGTTTGGATGATATATCTCAATCGATTTCTGAATCTGAACCCCATCATCCAAAGCTGATCTGGCACTATCCGTGATTAAAATATTGTTTGTTTCATGTCTATTCTGATTCGATTCGAATACAAACTCTTCTGCTTGTTCACTCGTTTGATTGTCCTCTGGGACTTTCATTATTGTTGTTTCGGAAGATTCGTCATCGATCAGATGTGCCTTACCAGCATTAACGAGCGCGACGCCTGCCTGAATAGGATTCAACACGAGTGACCAAGTGGTTATGTTATTGTCGTTCGAAAGCATATTGTTATCGCTTAACAACGACGTGACTCGTTGTTGCGTTGCATTCAATGGTTCTTCGATACTCGTGTCGATAGAAACGACCTTCTTAGTCCTACGATCAGTGCTCCTTCCAGAAACTTCTGCGACGATAATTGGTTTTGAAAATGTGGATTCGATTTCAGAGTGTGTCGGAACAAGCACAGTTGTTCCTGTATTCTTTTGTAGCGTAGAATCCTTATTATCGTTAGACAATGATCCTGGGCTTTTGGACTCATCCAACGTTACTGCATAATTCATCAGTTCCTTTGTCTTCTCTGGTTGATGAAAATCAAAGGTCGCTGTGTTGATATCTAATCCCGCAGTGGTCTTTTCTTGAAGGAAGTGCGATCGATACGTTGTTTCTGACGGATTCGGAGAAGTCGGCGATACGTAAATTTCAAGTTCCGAATCTGCGAAACTCGAGAGGGGAGACTGCTGATTTTGGCTTTCATTCTTGCGTGAATGCTGGGACAAGTTGTCCGCCACATATTGATTTCTAATACCCACGTCTCCATTCGACAGTGAAACAATGTCTAGTGGAATAGAGGTGACAGGCAAGTTGCCTGTGATAGGACTTGATGATTTCTCCGTACTGACTTCCAAGCGTTGTCCAAAGTTGCCTGCTGTTTCCATAAGTAATTGATCCTCTGAAACCCTACTTGACATATCGTTACTCGCATCTTGGATTTCATTGGTGGAAGGATCCTGATTAGGTAATACGACGCTGTAAGTAGATGCGTCTGCCGCGGGGTTGTCGTCGGAGGAAATTCCCTCGAAGGACTGTTGTTGTGGAAGATTTGCGTAATTTATGTCATGGAAATCCTCGGATATCTTCAAACCCGACGAAGCATAGGAATTCAAATTAGAATTGTCGGCAGATATCGATCGGCTGGTTACTTCTGAAATTTTACTTTTAACCGTGTAAGGTTGGATTATCTGAAGCAGTTTCCTTCTCAGTTCCAGCCGTGGAGATTCAGTCTTCTCTTCATTCTGCAAAATTTGAAAGCCAAACGATGAGAATGAAAATAATAAACGTCTTTTGTAAAGAGTTATGCGCGTTTTAAGACCAGAATACACATGTGTAAAATGGACTTCATAAATGTCAAAATCAAATAATCTTACTTTTGTAATATCTGTATGCAAAGTCTTAAAAGCTTTCTCGCCAGAAACGAATTCAGCTCCGGAATTAATGTGATCGTCCAATGAGCTGTATTTCACGTGTGGGTGATAACCCCACTCCTCGGTGATATATTTAACATCGGCTAAAGAATGATCGGAATTGGCATAATACCGACCGTTGGCGAGGTCTCCAGACCTCAACACAGTTTTCTCTTCATCTTTCCCTGGATCAACTTCGTCATACGTATAGCTAAAAATCGGTAAACTCTGAAAATTAGAATTAATTATCGTAAATATTCCACTCCTTCTAAAAGTATAATGCGTATTATTAAAGTTATCTTCTTTACAGTTTCATCGTATTTCGTTTCTTCATAGTAGTCTCAATTTTATGCATACTTGCAGAGCTATAATTAAAGTAATTTTTTTGCTTCCATCAGGAAAGTGTTACCGCTTTGAAAAGTACGAGCCTGGAATAATTCATTACATCAAAGTGGAAAGATAAGATCGAACATCCCGATTTTAGCAACTTTATCCACGTGACGCTGCAAATACCGTGATTTATCGATAGAAGGTGTTCGAAACAATATATCGGTGTCAATTATGGAGTAAGCGAGCTGTCCGTTAAGGTAAACCGTTCCTTCGCTTTTTGGAAAAATGGAGCAAATTTATTTATAAAGAGATGATTCGATCCTGGAGTATAGATGGACTTGAGAAAACATGTTGCTTCTCGAATTCGATCTAGACGGTGCATTAGCTATCAGGCGAAACTGATCGACGGAATTGATTACTGCAATTATTGAATCTAATCTGGAAAAGTGAAGTTGAAACTGAATATCTTCTTTAAGTGAGACATCTTGATGAATGTATCCCATAAAAACCGTATATACTTCAAGTACATAAAAACGAGTTGGAGGTAGTAAAACTTCTGAGCAATAAAAACATTACGAAGCTATTTTTATTTTATAAATGCGAAGTACATAAGCAATAAATATAATTGCCGGACATTGATTAAAATACGATCCTTCTTAATCAAGCGTCTCTTCTATCGCAGAAATATGTATAAAATTGATAGAAAAAACTATCAGTGAGGTGGAGAATTATAAGGATAGATCGCATTCTCGTCGAGCGGTGCACTGCGAGCCTATTGGCGTTCTGTAACGAATTATCACTGAACTTATCACCGCAGTCTCCGAGAGAGAATGCCCTTAATGCGTCGAGGAAGAATGAGACAGTAAACTGCCGTTAATAATATCTTATAGGTAAGAGTACTATTAATCCTCTGTCGGTGTCACGATAAATCACGATATCATTGAAACTACGCGGTGCGAGTTACTTTGCCTTTGTAACAAATGCCTGGATAATAAAACTTGTTTCAACTTTTCAACTTTTAATAGATAAAACTGATTGATCATTTTCCCAATGACAAATTATTCACGTTGTTTGTATTATTATGATTCGGGAAATAAAATAAGAAGAATCGATTGAAGGAAAGAAACTCTTGTACACAGAAGTGTCAGTAGGGAGTTCTGATATAACACACTTTTTTTCTTCTTTCTTCTATTTGCTAAAGAAAAGATTTGATTCACACGACTCTATTGACTTTTCGTGCAACGGCTAGTAATGGTAACAATACCTTTGTGGAAGAGGTATTGAAAAGTGCGAATTAAAGTGCACTTTCACGCAGTGCAAGAAAGACAGCGCGTAAAAGGAGCGAGGGTTTCATTGAAGAATTTGCCACAGATGTTTACTCCATTGCTACACTTATTCGCTACTCTATTTATTTCGATCCGGTTTTAGTGCGGCAGTCTTTATGGTAGAAAATAAAGGTGTGCCCGGTAAAACGAGGGAAAGGCACGTTGTCGTCTGTGTATGTTGTTCCTGTGTGCCACTGAAACGAGAAGAAAGGCGAGAGAAGAGACGTACGTTTTGAGACTCGACGCGCCCGAGTCTCGTGAAAAGAAAAAGAGTGAAAGACTCGTGTCAGTTGGGAAAGGGAAAATGAAGAAGTGATGTAAGGGGACTGCCGCCATCACCTTGGTCAAGTAAACGCTACAACAGTGACTTGTCTCCACAACGCCCACGCATCTTGGAAAAGATTTCCATTGCAAACACACACTTGTTTGCGCGTAAGTTCGCGTGCGCGCACACACACGCACACTGATGTATACGCACTCCCGAATTTTAAGCAACAACATTCCCTCAATAACCATTCGAGACAATCCAGCCATTTCTCATCAGCCTCGATCGAGCGATCGTAAAAGAAAATGTCTGCGGACAAATGTGTAAAAATGCATTCGAACGAATGTACTCGCATTTACCGAAACTGATGCACAGTTTTTGAAAGCTAACCTGGATCCCGAGTAGATTTCCGTTACTCCCAATAATCGCGCGAGTAACAAAAATCTATGAGTTTTCGCCGGAGTCTACCGACATTCTTTTAACGGATTTACACATTTATTACGACGCGAGATTTATACCTCAACACGTCTTCCGTACTGCGTTGTTTCTCACAGAGAAGTCAGATGTGGGAAGAAAAAGTGGGAGAAATTCGCCTGCTCGAATCTAACGTGCCTTTCTGCAAATTAATGATTTTTTTTTTTACGAAACATACTTAAAACGTTCAATACTGCACATATCGAATGACGCGTCATTTCGAAAACTTTTTTACCGTCACTTCCTATAATTCACTTCACTTTCATTCATCGATATGAACAGCCGTATAAGGATTACTAACAGATAATTTCAGTAGTAAAAGCAGTACAAGAAAACTTTCGTTTACTGCTAATTGCACGATCAATCGGAAATTCAAATCTAAACACCACTTTAATGGATGTGTTATTTCAACGCTCTCAAACACTCGTGTACAACACTGAAGGATCAGTTTTTTGCGTGGATTTTTCTCGGGTACTAGAAATTAATAAGTTTTTGCAGAGATGCAAGATTCTCGGGATATTTGATCATTCGAGCCGCCGATTTCTCTCCTCAACACCCTCGACCTTAGAGCATAGAAATCTAACCCAGATCTACTTGCTTCGACGTCGATCGAGCGTTGCGACTCTTCTGCGCATGTAGCTGCGGGACGTGTTTACATGAACGCTACGTTTTCCTAATTGAGAAGATGTTATTAGTGCCATCTTAATTACAGCGTGCCATTCCCTGCCCGAGACGTATTAAACGCTTGGTCTTAATATTCCATCTTCTTTCTCCGACATAGTTACTTTCGAAGGCATCGTCCGGACATGTATCAAATTGCCTTTTATCGATCGGCGTATTAACGAAACGTGGATTCAACGAAGCGGAATGCAATAAAGCAAACGTAATTGACATTAAAACTTGACAGCGCGAAATAAATGTTCTCCGAGGCTGACCAGCGAAAGCCACTCTTCATATTTTTAATATGCTATTCCACAGCCGCCGGGTCATCGTGCGCGATGCACGGATCTCCGTTAAGGATTAAAGCGAGGCAACGAGAGTGATGCGCGGATGAACGTACGCGGGCGCGCGCATGCACTACTGTGTGTATTGTCGGATGGAGAACTTTGCGCGACCCGCGAGTGGAGAGAGGATTCGCATTTCACTCGCGCGTGCAGTCGCGACTCTTCTTTGCCAGGCATAATTTCTCTCCTAAATGCATTTTGCGAGGAGCCCGTCTGCAGAACGTAATATGCCACTTCCCACGCTATTCGAAAATTTGTCTTAGTACGCGCCTTCGAGATCGCGTATTCGTAACACGTATTTCGCCAACTCCGCTGACTCCCGTTCATCGCCGTTTCTTAATTGAAATGAATTGGAATTCCAAATCCACGAATTCATTTGCAAGGAGTTGTCAAAATCAGTTTGTTTTTAATATGCTTTGTTATAATCGGGTCAAAATGTTTGTCCTTTCGTAGAGCATTGTTGTGCAAAGAGAAGTGTGTTTTTTTGAACGCGTTTCTTGTAAAGGCAATTAATTTTTTAATTTTGGCGAACAACGCGATGTGGAATAATGATTTCGCTATCTCGAGTAACAAAGTCCTTCGAACTTGGAGCAACCGACCGATTATGTTCCGCGAAAGCTATTTGTTGTCGCTTAATCAGGCGCCGGACTCACGATTCGTGCACGATATAAGCGCGCGATAATGCACTCGACTCTCACCCTGTTTTACGCTCCACTTTTACTCGCTTCGATTTACTCGGCCCGCCAGATGCCCCGCGTTAAACAAAAGCGGCTGGCAACACGTACGAAGTGACTTGTGAGCTTATAAATATGTAAATGTTCGGACCGTCGGCGACGCCTTACTTCTTTTTTCTCGTATCGGCAAACGATTAAAAAAGAAGGCGACGCCCTCCAAATACCCTGGCGTGCAATCTTCGCCCCTGCAAATTGCCATTTACCTCTGTCAAGCGCCCTTAACTTCTCCTTGCGCAACTTTACGACAACCTAATCAATTCCCTTTCTTCCTTTTTCGCTCCTGCTAGTCTGTCTCATGTTTCGAAAGAGGCGGATTTGCTTCTTGTTCTTCCGATGCTAGAGCGAGAACAAAAGTGTGATGAAAGTGCAAGGAAAATAATCCGATAATATGCAAGTTCCGTATCCGTGAATGATTCGCAATGACAGACAGGTATCGAGAAATAACGTCCTCGCTCGGAATATGAATTTCATCTTTTCTCGTTGTTAATATTATTACACTTTTACGAAAGACTCCGATGGTAATAAGCACCGTTGTAGAATCGCGCAAACATTGCAAAACTGGCTTATTATTTGCAGCATTCGTTTTACAAGCACTCTGCGTTGATAAAACTAATTGGTCAGAGTCTGGCGCATTCGACAACTGATTGAGTGGCTCATACCTTTTGTCAAGGAATAGATTTTTTATTCATCACAAACACATAGGCTTCTCGCTTTGAAAACTTCATACCGAAAAACGCGGGCGTGTGCTCGCGCACTCATACACAGCTTTGATCGTGAGCTCTACCGGTGACATGTGCGCAGCTTCATTACATTTCCCGTAGCAATTAACTGAAATCCTCTCTCTCTCTCCCTCTCTCTCTCTTCCTTTCCCTCTGACCGCCGCCACCTCCGACTCTATCTCCTACTCGACCTTACAAAATGAATTTCCCCAATGTAACTTTCGCAGGGATTTTTGACAGTACGATCGTTTGACTATCGACTAAAATTGATGCTAAAACTAATTAAGCGCTCACGCTCAAATAAATTTAGTTCATAATATCGGGAAAAAACCTAGGCGCGCATTCAACGCTGACTCTTTTGTGAAAACAAGCCGCGGTATTACTGCTCTTTTCGTTCTCTTTCTTCATCTTCTTATGCAGCGCAAAATGAGTTCCCAGCTGCAGTTTTTGCTTTAACATTTGCGGATCTGTGAAAGGCGATTTTTCAAGAAGTCAATGGCACCGGTCGTATTCGCTGATGATGAAAAATGTTTCTAAGATAGACGGTAAACTCATTTCTCGCATCTACCAGTCATTGTCGTCGCTTATAAAATGTATTGTTATGTATATCTGATAACTCTGTTTAGACAGTTTTCCGCGGTGTGTTGCATGCAAAATCATATTACCTATTTTACCATACATCGCGACATGCTTTTTTGTATTATTTTCTTCAATAAGCACTTATTCTCTATTGAACTTCGCAATATTCATATGGCGAGATTTGTAGTTGAATTTACCATGTCTGCACGAAATTCTATTAAAAATAAGGAAAATCGTTAAATTGCCGAATATATTGAATGAATAAAATCTGCATTCCTGGTTCTATGGATGTTTACCAATATTTTAAACTGCTATTTGGCTTGAAGAGCTGAATAATGATGATCTTATAATATAGTTTTCAATAAAATAAATCTGAAAAGGGCAGCGAAGTATGTCTCACGTTCTTACCTTATTTTTACCTTGGCGTTCGATATGTCCAGGTGGCGTAGTGGCAAGGCAAGTGACCGCTAATGCAATTATCGCAACCTGTAATCGAATGAAGCTATATCAGCGTGTTTATTGCATCAGCGTACTTAACGACATAGGGCAGTTTATGATATCGGTTCAATAATGCAGGGTACAATAGCAATATCAGTGACTTAATTTATTAGCGAATCCACTATTTCGCTTTCCTTATTTAACTGGGCTTTAAAGGGCAAAAATCTCTGTTTGTAAAGCGAAGGCATTACTTACTGTTGTTACGTGAATAATGAAGCAAGAAGGTTTAGCAAATAAAAGTTAACATATTCCGTTTAATTGCGGTAATTACTCTGTTACACCATCATATGGTAATCAAGTTTCTAGATAATCTTCGAGTAATGAGGAAATAGTTATTAGCAATAACTAACTCGTCGTTAATAGCCGGCGTTACGGCAGCGTTTGTTTTTCCTTCCTTGTAACGTATTAATTGCTACGTTTCACCGAGAAGCAGCCTAGGACAATACAATTTATCACTATCTGAAAAATGAAGAAAATGGCGGCGAAATTCAACGAGCGGCATTTAAATCCCGCATTGGCGAAGGGAGCCTTTATTTTCATCAGCGTCTCAGTAATAAGTCGCCATTATTTTCGGCAAAGTTAATTAAGACCTCGAGAAGATCGCACCTTATCGCAGATAACCAGCGAAGCACAAAGTCGGATAAACTGATAGAAGTCGGCTCTCAGATCGTCTTACGGCTTCTAATCAGAATTTCTAGAAAGAGCTGCGGCAGTGTTCGTATAAACAGCTTACGTCTTAATTCCTCCATTACCGCGGCTAAACTCGTTCTCGTCTTATACAGGGATATAGGCTGCGAGCACCGTCGTGTTACAGACAGCAGCGTCGGATACTTTCTTCCCTTGTTCGGCCACCAATCCCTCCCCACACCCTGACCCGCTTCGGATGCACGGAAGCCAACTCGGTGGCAACTTCTAACACGATATCAGCTGCGGACGACAAAACTTGCCGTCGCCGTCTTTGATCCTCCGTCATGTTTCGGGACGAGGGGACTTTCTCGAAACTTATTCGAAAAGTAGCCGGTGTAAACTGCACGGGATTTACTTTATTCCCTCTTTCGTCATGCAGATCAAATTGGCCTTTGGCAAAAGCAGTGGAAACGCATTTAGAAAAAAGTAAAGACATCGAATATTTTTAATTACCATGGAGATACGGTCACGCCTAAGAAATTGTTGATTAATAATAATTTCGCAATAAAAGGTGCAGTTTTTAACTCTGCGTCAGTTTCGGAGAGACTGGCAATTTGGTCCATCTTTCTGTTTATCATAAAGTGTAACGAATGTGAAAGAACATCGGGAATGTCCGCTTTACGACAACAGAATTACACCGAGGTTATTATAATTATGTTGTGCATTACACTGAAGAGAATGTTCATGTCGCTTCAACTTACAGTTGTGTACTAATTAGCACATCATACGTATAACTTGAAAAATTTCTCACTTTTTCACTTGACACGTGTAAACGAAACAACAACCATAAAAATGCTCGCTACCTCATATGAAAATACTGAGAACCTTAGTAATGAGCGAGTATACAAGTAACAATAAATGATGAATAAGCATTTATGTACGGAATATTCGCATAAACGTTTCAAACGTAAATGAGCATTTCAAGCATAAACATTTCAAGTGCGAATGTGATTTGGCGCTCTCATACATTTCTGTGTAAACATGATACTCTAGCATCGGCTAATGCGTTAAATGTTATTTAATATTTCGTTGTGCTTGCTTAACGAACTAGTTAACTCCGTTAAATTGTGTAGCATACATGCAAATTGCGTATAATTATTCAACAAATGCAAGAATGACTTTCCTTCGCAAAATCACAACTCGCGCATGATTTCTCCGGAAATCTCTATTCACAACCGATTCCGCATTAGAAAGTGTTAGCGGTCCAAATTTTAATTACTACTGTGCAAAAGGAGCAGAAATTAACGAAGATGAAAGTTGCCGATTAATCTACAAAGGGAATGGAATTAAAACGAAAACGTGATTTTTTGTGGAGTAAGACGTGGAAAGTGTAGCAGCTTGGTCAAAACAGCTACCGGTGTTACCGGTATCAAAGAAGCGACGAGCCTGCCAGTGAAGAGGAAATTGAGGTTCGCCCGGAATTTGGTAGTACAACACGATTTGCATACCATTCCCCTCTCTCTCCCCTCCACTATAGCCATAATCCCGTCGCGGTTTTGCTTTGTGACTGTGGCCACGTTCCTACATCGGATATAATATTAGGCTGCTCTCCGTTCAGAACCACAGTGTTATGGAAATTTCAGCCGGATATATTCTTCCGAAAGGGTTTCTCCTTGGAAATGCTGAACGATGCGGAACAGGTTTCGCGCCGCGATGCCGAATGTTACACTCGTTTCGAATGCGAGGCAAAGACTGAAATAACAATTACAATACGTCGAATGGCCGAGTTGAAAGCGAAGCGAAAATTATCCTTTTC
>JABFPT010000028.1:50666-61697 GCA_022817245.1 Nixonia krombeini | reverse complement strand
TCCATTATACATATTTGCCGAATTCAGTTATTATTCGCGTTATTCTATGAAAATGTATTTGCAAATAAACTTAATAAAAATACTGCGATGTATAAAAAGAAATGTAATTAAGTATAAAAGAAACACTTTCATCATACGTTTTAACGCGTTTCTTTCTCCACATGAAAAGCTTTCATGAGTGAAAAGTTAATTACATTGGCTTTCAAAATTAATCTTCGTTGTGAAATTCAGGCTGTCGTATTATTTTGCTAAATAAATTCACAAAAATTGTACTTTTCTTTTTAAAAATAAACGCACGTGATAAATCATACGGCGTTATTTATTTTCTTTGACGGATACAAGGCATGTATTCCATAGACTGTACCGCGACCCTCGTTTTTGCATTTTGACTCAATTTCAGGGCCTGCCTTTGTTCGACATCAAAGTTCCACTTTTGGACGACTTTGAAGGTGCGTGAGTAGAGTTTGTTTTCCGGCGCTATCCCTGTGATCTTGTAAAAGCCTCGCAGCATACGTATACGCGTAGTACATGCCTACTTCAGACTACGAAATGTGAGAGCCGAGTAGGAAAAAAAGGAAGTAATTTGAGCGAACGACCAAACTGGAGAAAGCCAGCGAAAACGAGTTCGGGTAAAGTGCAGTATTTCGCTCGATGAAGTGACTCGCGGAATAGGTGCGACACATGGTACTGTACTCTGTCAAGTACTCGTATAAGTATGAGGATTGCAGGGAAGATCCCTTTGTCAGCACCGCTGCAACTTAGCCAAAGCGCGTCTGTGGTGCGCGTACAAAATAGTTTTGCGATTATTCACTCGCATCTTTATTATTTTTATCACACTCACACGTACTACAAACTTTACCGATTTTTTGTAACGTCACACCGTTTCTCTTTCTGTCCAGCAACTAAACCACCTCGAAAATTTACGCTATTAACGTTTGTTTTAATAAAGTGCATTTCAATTTTTTACAACGTACTTTACATTAAATAACCCGCAAACGTAAAAGAATGAAAAGCCTGCAAATAGAAATGAAGTTTTTAGTCGATTTCACTTTGTCAGACTTCAGTGCAACTTGTTCTACTTGTTGAACGCGAAGGACGACCAAAGAACAGTTTGATTACTGCGAGATCTTGGCATGATATTTGAGGCAATATTACTACTTTTAAATGTCCTATTTGAATACTTTTACACATATATAAGAAAAATTTGAAATCACATATATATGGAATAATTTGAGAATACAAACAAAATGATTATAAGGAGTATTGATTTTGATGGCAGAGAGAAACAAAGACAAAAAAGGAGAGAGAGAGAAGAAGGTAAAAGGCTTCTCTAAATTGGCTTTGCATACCACCTAAGTATAAATAATCGTCTAGTAACTCCTACCTCATTAAGTTTGCTCGTTACGGGTCACGAATGAATTCTGGAAAAGCTGTCTGTTGCCACCTGGCTTACAGTAAGTGGGTATTGAATTGTGCTCATACCTAAACGAATGCAGTAAGAAATTCCACTCAATAGAAATTAAAGTAGTACTTCATTAAGACCTTATTAAAGTTTCCTTATCTTTCTCATAAGGGAAACTAATTCGAGATATGATACTAATGTTGGTTTCTTCATAGTCTTACCCAATTTAAATGTACACTTAATCGAAATGTATATGCCAAAAGTAGATCTGTCTACATGGTCAAGTTCAGATATAAATATTCTAGAGTACTTTTAAATATAAACTTTCTTTTTAAACACAAGACGTTAATTTGAAAATATTTCTAGTATAGACGACGATGTAATATGAAACCGAAAAATTAAATATCTATCTTACAGTTTTGATTAAGTCAACATAAATAGAGAATTTAAACATAAACTAAATGGTTTGTTGCAAAGACAAAACTTTTTCGGTTTTGAAAAATGCAATTTAAAACAAACACTGAGTATTAATTTCTTTCACGAGACACGTCTAAGAATTTGCTTACTATTAAGCTGATGAAAAATGATTTAACGCTGTCGTGAATTCACGCTGAAATAAATTTCTGATTTATGGTATTTAAATGCTGAAGTTGGATTATTAAACCGTGTCACAAACAGTCATTAATTTCCTACTTGCTGCACGGCATACATAATGTGCCCGTGTGTGGCGAAAAGGACACAAGAGGCAGGCTACGTATTTCCGATCTCGGCGTAACGAAGCCATTCGGAGTTCAAGCGAGGGTGTAACCCAGTAATTTATACCGCTGGACAACGTATGGCCTCTTAAAGCAGAACCGGATTGAACAACGAAAGTGACGAGTGGTGATTCTAGACATGCGTAGTTCGAATGCAATTGACAAAAGATACACACGACAAGATATGGCAATGAAATGGAAAGGCAAAGAGCTCGAAAAACGATTGCGTGTAAATGATGAATCGCGAATGGATATCGTTTGATTTACGATTGTTGAAAGGATAATCGCTGTTTGATTGAAAGTAATTGAAAAATAGTTAAAAGAGTAAAATATGGTGCAGTGATTTTGAAAGTTTGCGAGAAAAGGGAATAAAATGGCTGATACGGACGTCTATGAAAATGCCGGCGTATCTTTATTTTTTACACTTACAGAATGGTTATCGCACTGGCTATGCGCCAACACGCGCGTCGCCCACTCGAGCTTACTATTCTCCATATTATCGGCGAGTGCTATGGACAGCAATGCACTTTTCCACGAGTTCCTGCCGCAAGGTGAAGAAATAAAAATGTTTCTGCCAATCCAGCGAAAGACACTTTTGGCTAACGTCAAACGCTTTTGGCGACATATGGATGGAGTCGACGCATCTAGATTTTGAAGATTACTAATGTAATATATTTTTCTGTTACAAACGACCATACTGTTGAAACATAACTGTTGTACCGCAACAACACAAATTGAACAAAAACACAGTTTTTAATAAATAAAAATAAAATTTTATATATGAAACAAATCTCATAAGAATCTGTTTTTTTCAACTCCTTCAGTTAAGTAAAATCAAGTTAACCCATATTTTTGTCTACAGTTTGATATAATATTGAAATAAGCTAAGTAATTCGACGTAATTATAATAGTAGCATAATTTTACTGCAGCTGTTAAAATATATTGTGTTTTGTACACACACATTTTGCGGATATTACGCCGTTTATGAAAAGTTGTTGGAAACGAAAAAGATATTTCGGTGAATTTAACTAATTTATTTCACTGCACAATGGCACAGCGAACAAAGTTCGCAAACACAGTTTTCAGAGTTTCCAGAGCCCGCAAACAAAACAAAACAAAGTTCTGAATGTAACGAGCACTAAAGCGATGACTTTTTGACTGTCGATATTTCGCGTGAACAATGCGCAAATTTTTGGTAGGGTCTGCATGAACTATTCAAATGTAGCTCCGCGCGCTCATTACTCTTATTCCCGCTACTGGGGTACCGACTCGAAGGCTCTTATACATCGCTAATGAAGATTCGTTGCTTCAAACCATTCGCCAAATAAAGATTTACGACGGTGGAGCTAAGTTTCACTCTGTGCTCTCTCGGTGGAACACAAGCGGACTTTGCTTACTGCGTTGCCATAGACGCATTTGCATTACATACAAGTGTAATGCGAAAGATTTATGTGGATGTGTGCGATGCATGCAAAAGGATCATTGTACCATCCTCCAATTTCTTGAGAGACGTCGGGACAGGCGCCACGGGAGTTCACGTTTTAATAACAGTTCACGCGCAGGGAGTGAAAGTATTACGAATGATACGTGCGGCACATAGATACTCTGCAAAATAGCACTTGCACAAAAATACCGAACATTATTGATTTGCATTTCTTAATTTCTTACAACGTATTAACCATATTTTCCTTGTTGCATTTTGTTAATTAAAATAAACTTGTTTACTATTTATACTCAAATCCGAAGTTAGTAGTTTACTCGAATCAAAGTTATAGTTGAAATTAGATTAAGGCGCGTTATTTGAATGAACGTCAACGTTAAATCCATAAACCGTCATTTAGCGTCAATAAGTAAACGAAGCGTGTACGTCAAATCTACGGCCACATCGCGAAACGTGTGAAGGGTGAAAGGCGGTTGTTTTAACGTGCCTAAAGTTTAGCATGTGCAAGCGTCGAAACTACGTGGTTGGAGAAGGTGAGTAATCCGAGTGGCCATTCGCCGACGTGAGCTCTCGACTGCATTATTATTGGAAAAGTTCGTCGCAGTTATCGCTTACCGTAAAGTACTCCCGCGGGTTACGTTGGATTCGCGCAGAAAGGACTCGCGGTTCATTGGCAACGAGAGCGCTTTACCCGCAAGCTCGCCATAAGATCCTTGCTTAAAGATCCCATAGGGGGTTATACTTAACCCGACATCTCGCATCTGCCGTATTACACGCTCGTCTGGCATCGCTTCGATTACAGAACATTATACGCGGCATCATGTCCGTGCTTTCAGATGTTCATCGTTACCTTCCAAGTAAGTGCTTCAGTACGTTTAACGCTTTCTCGATAGCCGTCCAAACAATGACCTATTTATATCACGATCTTTGATCAGAGCATAAAATAACCATAAAATGGCGCGTAAAATATTTTTCAACCGGTAAATGTTATTCATCGTCTACCGTCGGATTAATTAATTAACGGACTCTAATTTAATCTGAGGTAACGTTGTCCATCGGGTGAACAATTGTACTGTTTGTTTTACTCGACTTTATGCAGTAATGTGTTTCGCTTCGCGTGGTAATGTATTCCAGAAATCCGCGTGCGCGGTACAGCATACGGCAATAAACATGACAATGACGTAATGGGATTGCGTAAATTCAAACTTCTGAATGAATAATGAAAGCTATCGGAAGCGTGACTCTAAAAAGATGCCGGGACAAACGATTATACGAGTTCGAAATTGGCACATGAATTTAATTTACCCACGAGAGTAATGTAATATGGTGACACTTAATACTGACATTTCCCATTACTAAGTTCATCGTTCACACCGCTGGCGAATAATGCAGAATGTTCATAAAATAGTAAGTCCCGCGCTTTACGACCTTCAAGTCGATAATCAATTCCGTTCTGGACTCTCACAAATGTGAAAAATGCTCCTTTCGGAAGTCCTATACCGATATGTAGTTATATATTTCAGAGATATGATTCGTCTATTCTACGTGAATAAAATTTTTACGGCTATTGAATTTATATTCCCTTATATCGACTTATACTATTATTAAATATAAATCATTAAATTTAATTTATACATTATTACATTAGTTTAATTCGAAAAGATAATAATTTAAATAATTTGTGTAGGTGTAATTTCGAACATTTCTACTTTGCCAGTTAAATAAGAAATTTTTGTTTACAATACAGATAACAAATATAAATGTTGAAAACATTTATAATTAAGTAAATTACATAACATGTGTATACAAACAGCTACTCACACGCACGTTTTAGTACATTTAAACTGAATTTTAAAAAATTATAAGATTTTATAAAAATTTGAAGTTGAAATAATATGCAGAACGTATAATTAAGTTATTAACTCACCTTTAATAAAGGTGATGATGAGTAAAACGAATCGTGAAACGTCCGACAACCAATGAATATCCATATCGGCGGTTGACCCAAACTGTCCCGAAGTATCGATTGCAGGAATGACAAACCTCCTCCTTTTTGCATTACATATTGTCTGGCACCGATGTATTACACTAGACCGTAATTACAAACACACCTAATGAAACTCAAAATGTTCCAGTCGCAGAAAGATCTAAACTATTACACCACGGCAAACGCATTGTATAATATTGTAAGGTACGTGCAAATCGAACACGGCTTAATAAAACAATTTATGTTGTACTGCAGATGAAACGGACCAAACAGATGTAATAAAAACTCTATTTATGTAAAAGTGTTTCAAGTGGATTTTTGTAAACATTTTTTCGATTACATGTTGCTAATTTTCAGTGGCATACTATACATCAACAGTGACTTTTTTTGACAGTTGATTCTTAATTTTTCAACATCAGTAACTCAGAATTTAAAATGAGCGTTCTTTCGCACTACTGTGCAAATTGCAAAATGGTAATTGTATTTCATTTCCCTCTCTTTCCCTTACCATTTCACCTTAAAGTAATTTTAACATTATTAGTTGCGGAGAACTACTTTGTACTAAAGTGTTTAACATCTGCATTTTATGCTCGAATTTATGTTATTAAAACATTGAAATGTTATTCTTTTGATTCTACTTGACACAGCATTCCTCGACACGTCATTAATTTCTTCAACTATTAACATTCCCAACACTGTTCCGATGATGAATTGTGCACTATTCGTATACTGAGGTGGCGAGGGAAGAACGCACAAACCGATTAATGGCAATCAATTCCTAGAATGCTTCCGTTTATTGACGTTCATTGTTCTACAAAAAAATTACACACACCACTCAAAAGATTTGCTTTGTTTATTAGTACTGTACTGAATTTCCATTACTGCATCGTATAAACAAAGTTTAACTCATGAATTAAAGAACCATTAATTATTTTTTATTGGGTTATTTTATGTGTAATTCAGATTTTGACAGTGTCATTATTTTTTGAGATTCTGTGTATGAGTAACTTTTTTTGCGTAATTGTAGTTATTATCATAAAACTGTACATCACCACTCGATTGAAACATAAAATCGACAACGATTGACATTAATGTTAAACTACACGTTTGCCGATCACATTAAAATGTTAATTTTCTGCAACAGAACTGTAGAGATCAGGATGGCATGCAAGTTTGCATTCGTATTACACTGTTCCAATTTCCGAGTATGCAAGAATAATGCTTTTTTTAGGGCAATAGAAAATAAATGTTTTCGCATGACATCAAGTCGTTTTATATTATGTAACAAAATTTGAAAACAGATACAGCAAATTGTGCAGTTATATATACCTTTATAATAAAAATTTTCATAAGGATATTTTGCAATAATGTCGCATTATTGCTTCTTTTCTTAATTGCCTTATACAGTTAAACATAAAATATATTTATACTCATAATTACATGAATTAATTTGTTAGCAAATGTTCAAGTATGCAAAAAAATGTAGATATCATTTTATCGATAGTAATAGAGGCCAAGCGACTAATTGCGTATGTATTGAATTCAGAAAATTAATAACGAGGTTGTCAAAAGTAACACATATACGCTTTATTACAGCGTATTCGAATATTATTTGGACCGCATAATTTATAGACAATTAATTTTATTATATCAATATCAATTGCATTTTCATTAATATTATTAATTCCAATTTTGTCTCAATAATTCATTAGTAATCATATCAATGATATTTATGCAAATTGATCATGTTAATTACATGTAATAAAATTTACTCATTACGTAGTGTTGTATTCTTAATTATAATTTATTTTTATAAGCCTCATTATTAATACGTTTGTAGCAGTTGATGCATTAGCAAGTGTTTTTAGGCTTTCAGTGAAGCTGAAATTACAAAACCTACATCTTAACTTGAAAATCAAATGAATTTTATGTCTTTTATTCCTTATTAATAATTATTAGTTCTAGACAATCAGCTGTACGTGTATTAAATCTACTTCTTAATTTTAGAAATGTGAAAAAAATGCTATTGCAAAAATGTTAATAAGAGAATTATACAGCAATCAATTACAAATGTATATTTATCATGGCTACATTCGCTTCTATTTTTGGGTAAAATCTAACAAAGTAATAATGAAGCCAAATACTCTTCTCATCGTCTATTATTTACTTTTCATTTTACGCAGTGAATACCTGTAATATATATCTCCAATATATGTAACACTGTAAGATACACCTAATACACCTAATTACTATGTGCGATCACAATGATAACTATTTACTTTGTGTCCTGTAATTATATTATGTCGCATCATCGAAAATGGCTTATTTGATTAAAGGTTAATGCGTGATGAGAAATTTCAAATTACCACTCGATGCAAAAAATACAAAGTCACTTCATTTCCATGATTTCCGATGCACTGTTTTTTCGACACTATCAACCGTTTCATAATTGTCCTGTTATTTCATAGTGTACCGTAATCCAAAATTACATAAATTGATATTCCAGAGATTGAAGCAAATTCACTATTATTATCATGGCTTTCTAAATTCATTCGAAAATCGTAAAAAAGACAAAAGGCACTTTCTGTTAATGAATATACTTTGAAATATATATAAGCATCGCGGACAAGCACGTCTTTCCGACACGAAAGTGCGTGGCTCACTGGCACCGATAGTGCTACAAGTACACTCAGTGATGCAAGCTCACTAGAGCTTGCGCGACTTTTGCTGAGCTTGCGCGCAAGCAGAGAGTACATATTCGACTCCAAAGTAGTTGGTATCAAGCAACTTCGCGAGACTCACAAGAACAGTTCTATCTGTGAAATAACGTGACACGCACAGAAACGCATATGCTACAATAATTGCAATTGCTTTGTATGTTCAATTATTTGAATTGCTTTAATACATGTTGTGAACTTGAAAATCTCAATTGTAATACAATTTCAATTACACTTCGTCATATATCTAGATAAATGTAATTCAAGTATTCTCTTGCAATACTTTCTCCATCACCTTATGTAGTATACATTGTATTTACGTAACGTGACGTAACTTAACTCATTTGGCATAACATCATCAATTTTAATTAGTACGAACTAGCGTTGGATCTTAATTGCAGTAAAAAGATTGAATTCGTATGACGATACAAGACGCTTTTGAGTCTTTCGCGTCGTGAAAAGGATCCGGTTAACTAAAACGCATATAAACGCTTTGCCTTTGATGTAACTACGCTCTCCGATACGTATGAGCTGGCAGAGCGTGCTGGGTTTCCCGTTTTCCAGAACCTTTTTCATGTCGGTGTTGCTATGCCGATTTAAGAGAATATCGTAGGTTAAAAGGGTACAGGAAAATAAACGAGACTGCTAGACCTGAATTAAAAAAAGACCCTTGACAACCATAATCGACACTCGTTTCATTATTTATTTGCATTGTCATACATTATATCCTTCAAATATAAATTAATCTTCGAAAAGAGTAAAAGCACGACACACCAACGAAACGGATACAAATACTGCTCAATAAATAATAGTGTCTTTAGTAAAGTACTCCATTTATTCTTAAATTTTATTAGGAGAAAACCTGCTGTATCTATGAATTAAAGTCGATTCATCATTTCATAAAAAAGCTGTAATAATTAATACAACGTACAAGCTCACACCAAATCTCGCTGCGCCAAATATTTGCTCGCTTTCGCTCGCGATTTCCTCTTTTCGTTTCCATCCTAACGGGACAAAAGCACACATCATTTTTCACGACTCCGGCTTTTAACCTCAACCACCGATGATGACAGGTCTGCGAGATTTGCCCGAATTTCAATGTATGCGTCGTCCAATTAGTCTAATTACATATAACTATTAGTTATTATATAATCATTGCATCTGTTCAACAATTTAATATTCTGCAATAACGATTTATACAAAATTATTCTAATACTTAATCAGTTTTTATTCATCATCTTCAAATGCGAATTTCCTTTTTTTTTAATGGAAAAGTGTTTTTCTGAACTCATATTTATATACTGATTTACAAACTCTCTGATATATATATTATTTTTTGAAGAAGATGAATTATAAAAGTGACAAGATTCATTCACCCTTTGTTCTTATGCTTTTCACTTTTCGCAAACACAACAATGTGAACACCAATTTCGTGTCTAATTAGAGATTTTTTCGGTAAGAACAATCCATAATATGAACGCGAATAATAATGTTATATAAAACGTTGGTCGTAATATAATCATTCTGAAGAAGCGGACTTTATCGATTTTATCAACTTGCCCAAAGGAAACAATACTAATTGTAGATGAAACACTGCAGGTGCGTGTATGATACGTATGGCGTGACACATTAAGGTATTAATACAGGCATTTTCTACCTTTGGAGTTTCGAATATTATTCCGAACCACAATATTTGGAAACATTACACTGTACAACATTTCGATATCAATAATACACGTGAAAATGCATTTTTGGTGTATACATATGTATAGTAAAATTTTTATTTATATACACATACATGTGTTTACGTATATATAAGTTTTTGTCGTCTCTTAAGATTAAAGTCTCTTCAATGGTTTTTTATTTGGTATAGTTTACGTTAAAGTGATTAGTTACAAGACTAGTTAAATTCTTAGAAATTTACACTTTTTTATTGCTAGGTATATTAAACAACTTGTACAGTCTTTCGAAATCCAGATTATTAAAATAAAAGTTAAATACATATAAATTAAATCTGTTATGTATGCGAAAATTATGTTATATTGTTATTGCTTATTTATCAATTCTTTTCCATCGCTCATAAAGTTAAAACATTTATTATATTAACTACTACCAAAACGACATTAATTATTAAACAACAGAAATAAAAGCAGTTGTTAAATATTAACGTAAACTGTGTTAAATTATCTTCTGCTTAATTAGGATTTGATGTTAAGAACAAAACAATTTTTAAAGGAACGATGAAATGTCGAATTTCATCTAAAGGCATGACAGTGAATTGAGAATCGATTATTTACACGGGTCTCATTCCTTAAATATTTACATTGCGCAAAAATGAGCCTTGTGAATAAATCGGCAACAGGTATTTCCTTCATATTGTCATGTTTACACTTCCGATAGGTGTAATACCAGTTCATGATTGTAAATACAAAAAACCTGCATTGTATTTTGCGCTTATTCTATCCTTTAGTACATTCATACTCCCATTCATATAATTACAACCATAAGTTTATTTCTCAAATTTGCATTTTCGAGAAATCGTTTCAAATATTTACATTTAAATTACGTGGTGAATCGGAGCCATTTACATGAATTTTTTATCTTTGTTATGTCAGTAGTAAATAACCGTTCTAAATATAACTAGGCTTTTACTATGACAGTTGGACTATTGTGTTACTATTAATCTATTTTTTGATAACATTTTTAAAAGAATGTAATGCTTAGGATT
>JABFPT010000028.1:21567-35344 GCA_022817245.1 Nixonia krombeini | reverse complement strand
TCATAGCACATTTTTAAATTGATATAAAGATAAATTAAATATCCTCGCATGTTACAGCGTTTAATGTATCAAATTTCAAATGGCGAGAGAGAGTCGCACTATGAATGAAGAAATTAATACAACTTTTGCTATAATCAAGTTTGACCTTTTACATTTTGCATGCCGCTTCACAGTGGATTTTTCATATAGTTTAATATACTTAATTAAGTTTATTAACTCGACTCAAACATATTGCTTATCACGTAACGAAACAGCTACACTACAGATAGACTTTGCCGCACGAACTATGACATAGGTAAAACAGAAATGTTTGGAATCCTTTGAATAGTGGTGGTCGAGCTTTGAGGCTTGGCAAAGTTTCCTTACTGGCATTTCATACTAGCTGGCTCCAAACGATTAATATACTCCGCCATAATGGATCCCATACGATATACTGAGAATTGGGATTAATAAGCTGTGAGAGGTGTGCGAATAAGGGGCGCTGGAAGGAAGGCTGAGGCGGCACTTTGTCTTCCAGCTCGTCAGATGGCATTACCGCAGCAGACTAATAAATAGCCGAACTTGGGCATGCGTTAATGCGCCCTTATATTAAGCCCCGTTGAACCGACTCGCGTGTGTAGGAAGACGCGTTTTCGCAATGAGTACACATATTGCATCTTATACTAAAGCCGAAGCAGCGTAGCTACCGGAAAACCTTGGTTGTCCTGTACACACGAGACTGCCTCGCCCCCCTCCCTTCTCCTCCCGCCACTATGCCTTCACAAACTCCATTTACATAGGATTTACCTAAATTTACTCCTCTCGTCGACGACTCGGCGAAAGGCACGTCTGTGTTCGTAAATTGGCGTTGTCACGTTCCAAAGGCGAATGCAAAGACGAGGGCACATGACAAAATAACTATTTGTTCGAAATACGTTGAAAACAATATTACATGAATCTAAGTTCACGCAAGTTTAAATGGGATTTGGATATTCGAGGCTGCTGGAAACACCGTTTGACAATTAGACAAAGTTCCCGCTCGGCTAGGTTTAAAAAATGATCATTTATTCAGCTTATCGAGACATCGTGCCAAGATTGATTGCCGTCGTTATCCCAACTGTGAAGTGATCATGTTATCGATTAATCACGTCACAGTTTCATCCTTTTTTCTCCTTTACTCTCATTTTTTCCTTTTATTATAAACTTTATTCATTTGTTTACTAGGGACTTGGACTTTTAGACCGTGCGAGAGTTAATATTCAATAATACGGCAGGAGAAGTTTTAAAATTTGTTTTAATGCATTACCGAAAAAGTTTTTCTATCAAAGACCTCGGCGAAAATAGATTACGGGTGAAATTGACTGAAAGTAATTTCCATTGACAGGCTTAAAAAAGTTGCCGTTAAAATATTTATTAGGAAACAGAGGCCGGATTTTAGTTTGAAAAACTTCGTCGGAAAAATGCGGGAAAATCGAAGAATCGTTAATACGCTATTACGGATTTCGTAAATGGAGGCTTTTCGCATTCAACAGGATATTAAAAGAAAGCAACCCAAATGCATATTCATCGTTAAGGTCAAGCCTAGCTAACCCATATGATTTCACGTACCATTTTGATGACGCGTACGTTGCAACGGGACGTGCTTTAGGTAAACATGATTTCAAAAAATGTAATACAAATATAAAATGAATAAACCGCTATTGTCACATTCTGATTCAATATAGTTAACTATTGAGTTTTTATTAACGAGATGTTTTTTTGTCCTTTCGTTCACTTAATTTTTATAAATCTATATTTATGTTCAACGTTGCACATTGTTTCATATCCGTGTAAATTTCATTTTCAAAAAAAACTAAATTTTTTTGTATAAACACAATGAGAAACAAAAGTTTCAATAGAAATATAAAATCGCCCGGGGGCCGCACAATGTAACGTGGCGGGCCGCATGCGGCCCGCGGCCCGCTTGTTGGCCAGGCCTGGTTAAGATTCACGCGAAATGGTGAAGACACTGGTGACTCATTACTCTGAAGGAAGTTGGCACCTTCTTTTCTCGCCTTCAGCGCGCGATTCCTTAATTATTTTATGGACGATCTCACGAGAGCCCTTACCGTTCTTGTCTCCGAGCCAGCGCACTCATATCTCCGAGATACTGCGTACCCAGAGGTGGTCGTTGCGCTAACGATGAAATACGTAACTGCGGCTGGCTCTTCCAACCGACCACTTTCTTTTTAAAATTAAAGAGTCTAAGGGAGAAAGGCTGGAGCAGTAAAAAAGAGAGGCAGGGAGAGATAAAGAAAAGAAGGAGAACATGGCACTGAAAAAGCGTTTGGCGTCACTTTCCTATATCTAAATGACTCGTATATTATAAGCCTCACTTATACTGGGAGAAAAAGTTTTAAACAGTCAAAGAAGTAGTTCAGTTGGCCGTACTTTCGAAGTAACATTTTTTGTTGATATTACCAAGTTTTCCGGTCGTTAATGTAAAATTCTTTGGTATTGCAGTTCTTCGTGAATACAGCAAAAAAATGCAATTGAGTCAACAAAAGTTTTCGCAAGTGTACATAAGCTGGCGAGAGATTGCCGTTGATACTTTTTACGTGTCTATTGCTACTGACATTTAAGATATGACAGCCACTTATGGACCCACATCCAATTACTTGCCCAATTGCTATATTTTCACTTGTCTTTGACCAGCACATCTAAAATATTAATAATGCGTGCTGAAAAACCGGCAAATCGATGTTCCACACTAATTCTACTGACAAGAGTTCGAAAGTCTCAGCAATTATTGACTTTTCAGAGTAATATAAAAACTTGTTTGTACGACGTGTTGGTCTCCATTAGGAAATTGCTACTGTTTTGCGTCAGCGGAAGACGTATTAGACGCATTTTCAATTATCAAAGCGCAAACAAAAAGTATAAAACTTATATGCTTCGCTAAACGCATTGTTTTATCAACAAATTTGTAAAACAATAGAATTTGATCAATGTAATTACATTAATTTAATTATTACTTGTTAGAAAGTTAATTATACATAATGTCAAATTAACTTGAACATTAAAGTCAATTAAACAGTAATAATGAAGAGTTTTTAATGACACCAGAATTGTTAATACATAAAGTTCATTATCTTGGAAGAATTGACGATTAATTTACCGAAATAGTTTACATGTACGACTTTTCATTAACAAGCGATATCAATTTCTAGGAAATTGGTGTCTTCAGAAAATTTGTAATTAAGAGCTCAAAGTTTTCTCGCTATATAATGCCGAGTAATCTATACCACGTGGCTGATTGAAGCGTCCTCTAATTTAAAACAATCCACCTTTGGGGAAAAGCAATTTTGAAGACGTTGGTCGTATTATTTGTGACATTCAGAGTACCTGCATTTTGACTGAAGGTTCGATGTTTTAATGATTCTTGCCACACTCAGCATGACATCATGAAACGTAGGTTCAATTAAGCGCACCCACCTTCCTCCCACCATCACGATGATACCAAAGTAAATGGAGAGTGCTCCAAGCAATATCCATCGCTTCCTCTTTCCCCAACCCATATCGATTTGACGTCAGTGACAGAGACCGGATGTGGATGATAAGCTACAGGTGAACGACGCAAACACTTTCGAGCATGATTCCTATCAAGAGTGTCCTCTACGTCAAACACGTTAAACAATGCATGATAAACGTCAACACAAAAACAATGTAAAAGCACAGATCACCTTCCACGTTTTTTCTCAAACACTTACCGCCGACCTCTGTCTCTTTTTTCTTCATGTTGATCAATCCACATCGCGGTTTCTCTCTGAGCGCACTTTCCGGACTAGAAAAAATTCACATATTTCCATCTACCGACCAAAAAGCTCGTTATAGCGATGGTACGGCATTGTCTTTACGATTGTTTCCCTAATTTCATTACCACTCGTATCTTCATCTCGACCCAAGCGCCGTACTTAATTATACCAGGGGCCAAACGAACGATTAACATACACCTTTGATAAAATCATTACCGCTTGCATTTACGACCGCGTAACCCAAGACCTTTCATTTACGAGCTAATTGATTTCATTCCTGCACCGTGCACATTTCGCATCTGCTAAATTTTTCCGGAACGTCTGGTACCCTTCAAAGTAATGAGAAAAAATCCAAGTACTCTAGTACGGATTTCTGGCGGTATAAAAAATGGTTCGTTACGGTTTCCCATTTAAATGTCATCGAATAATTGCGGCATCAGTGAGAGATATGTCAGCAATGTAAACAGCAATGTCAAAAGGACAAATATGCACACGCCATGTAACCCGTGACCAAATTTGGCGGGATGTGATCGAAATGAAAACACCCGTAAAATGCACGTGTATGATAGCATCATAGGGGTGGAGAAAACAATGCTGGTTTAGAACTTCGTACATACGAATACAAATATGAAAGTTGGTATATGAGTTTTTATCAGCAAGCAAATCCGATTCCATTCAGATGCGTTTCATCCTCTAAATGTTATGCGTGGTTTGATTACCTCTTACCTTTTACAATGAAAATAGCAGCAACGGCTGCTTTTGCGAGATGATGAGGAAATCATGGAACGCTTGGGTCTCGAGTTCTCTTGAAAGTTGAATGTCGATGGAGCGAGAAGGCAAGAATGGAAGGGGGATGAGGGGAGGAAGGAAGAGGAAAGGAGAATTATCGAGAGTGAAGGAGGGACAAGGAGAGGTGAATAGAGTTAGCTCGACATATATACAGACTCGGGGAAGTGGTTCGATATCAGGTGGTACTGCCAAAGACGCTGTATCAAGTTACATTTCATCACAAAAGAGAACGAATATTAGTAGACTGCTACGGCAATGCAAATTAGAAATGGCATTGATCCTTACGCTAAGAACGGCTCGATCGAAACGTAGGCGACGCGTATGCGCCGAGAAGACGGTTCAATGTTTTATAAATTACTTTAATCAATCCTCTCATGCGTGCTTTCATTGACCCAAACAGTCTTTAGACGAAAGTTTATTTCTTCGAATTGAGATGTTAATTCCTTATGCAGATTCGAACGTTCGTTTTTCCTGCAAATTAACCTTAAACGTATTGAGAAAACGACGGAACGCGATTATTTTTTAGGCTTGCATAACAAAGAGTGAACGAATTCCAACGTAACTTCACGTCTATTATTATTCCGACAAACAAATGGAAATTCGCGATTGTTGTGAACTGATGAATATTCGAAAATTTGTTAAAGCATCCGTTATTTGCACGTTGTTGCAGTATTTATAAATGTAGGACTTTCAACTATTTTGCTACCATCAAAACGAGATCATTACAGTTTCTACACAATGCCTTGTAATTATATTCAACTGACTTTAATATTCAAGCATTGTACTTGAATAAAATATCCATCAGAAAGCACGTGAAAGAGCGTAATGATAAATAAAATTAAATTAATAATTTACTTTGTTTTCAGATTTACGCCACAACTTGAATCGAACCACCGGTATATTCTCGACTTAACATACGCAATTAATTGCCTTTCAAATATCATTTTACCAACAAATAGCCGCTTAATTAATTAATCGTTTACCCGCAATTATAGAGGATAAAACAGAGAACCGTGCGTTTCATTCAATAATATGAATATAATGAATCGGACAATTAGGTTATTGTCAAAACTTTCTCTCAATTCAAGTTTGTTCATTAACCATCAGAAAATGCGACACTGTGGACCACTTGCAATATTTACCGTTTGTTGCATAGCCTGCCGTTTTTTGCGCGTTTGCAGATATTTTAATGCATAAATAGACGAGTGAACGACGTTGCGACGTTCAGTCAGTTTGAAATAATGTCCCCGCGAGCGGTTCCGCCGGATTCGGACATACGAGTGGGACCCTGGGGAATGGAAACCGTACATATCGCATAATATTAGCGCACCCAGTTATTTGTGTGTCTCCAACGTACTAATAAAGCCCCCTTTGAACCTCGTTTTTCTGCATTTTCCTCCTCGACAAAAATGACCGAACAGCAGTTACATTAATTATAAATGAAAGCATCGCGGCTAATGACTACGACGATCGAACGCATTTTCGATGCCATCCGTTATTTCGCGTCGCCTCAGGTTCGACAAAATAATTCAGACGGACGACGGTATTGAATAATGTCGCGGTACTTTCGAATAATTCGATTGCTCGGCGACGAAGTTTTTTTCCCAAAGCTCACATTTTGGCGTATCGTGAATACATTCCCATACGGCTTGCGTATTAATATGCGAATATTCATGATCCGCGCAAAGAGCGACGTTAAGTACAGTTTCCGCGCGTGTATATTTTTACAATTTCGCGTTATGAGGCGGACACAGCGGTGCGAAATACGCGGCCCGTCGTTGATAATTTATCGTGGAGTTGTCAGCCGGCCGCGTTGATATCTCACGCGTTTTATCACGGGGCCTTCAACGCGTTGCCGCTCCTCTCTTTTTCCAACTCCCCCTCCACCACCCCTGCCAACTCGCAAAATTACAACGTACACCGGCGTTCTGTGATAAATCAGCGTGTTTACAGGATAAGGGTGAAAACTGCATGCGCGCAATCGTCACGCTCGATGATGCTCGAATGACGTATGTTTTCATACACCTCGTCACTTTTTCAACGTATTCATAACGTGTATCGCGGCCGGCGATCTTGAGCAACTTTACACCGTTATTTAAACGCGGAATCTTTTGCGTTCGCTATCCGCCAATTATAGACACGACTGGACTGACGCTGACGGCTGGCCTCGGAAAGCATTTTGCATATACGGTGAGGACGAAAATCATGCGGGACAGTTGCTGTATCACTGCAAAATTACGTCCAAGCCATGCACGGTGAAGCAAAAATTAAAGAAAATGTGCAACGTAATTAGTGCTAATGGCGTAGCCAAGGATGGACACGGTTACGACAAAATTCGTTTGACGCAATTGTATCCGACGCCAGTAAACGCACGTGAATAAGAACCAATTTTTTTATCAGCTGCTCCTGTCGAGAACAGTCAAAAATTGACGCCTACGCAATCAATACCGGACGTATGAAATACATTTTGTTTAGACTGCAATGAAGTTTGGCGTCGGATAATACGGACCATCGTTAAGCTAAGCCATGAACGCAATAGAAATACAGGTGCGTAAGAAGGCACTTGTGCTTGTAAAATATTTGAAAAAGGCATTCGGGAATAAGTGAATCATTCCTTCGGGCGGTTCTCCCATTGACCGGGTTGCGAAACTTTCGAGGGAAAATCGGCCTTTGTTCGCACAAACGGATTTCGGAAAGAGAAAGCGTATAAAAACGCCGAAGTCAAGAATGCATTTCCATGCGGCGTGAATAATTCAGCGCTGATTTCCGGAGTAATAAGGAAGAGGTTGCGCGACCCGTGGAATTTAGCAGGAGTACACGAGCGATGATTTAAGGGAAATAAGAATTTCAATGATGGCAGCAATCTTCTGAAAATGCCGCGAGTTACATTCAAAGCAAATGTTACCAGATTTTACACGCGCGAAGAGGCGAAAAATTAGTTATCCAGTGGAAATTGCCACTAATATTTTTAAATGTAGAAACCGAAGGATTCGCCGTTCGATAAAAAGACTCGTGAAATTGTCATAAAGATGATCGTGAAAGGTAGATGAATGTAAGTGGGAGATTCTTCATTGTCGCGCGGTGACCACAATCCGGTTCGTGAAACGCGCGAAAGGATGAGCCCGCGCGATTGAAATTCTTCGCATAGCACATTCACAAGTTCGGCTAGGTCTCGAAAGTTTCCAAACCACGGCTCATGTCTCGGAATGGCCCGGCCTATGGTGGTGATTGGCAAAAGTGTGGCGAGTGCCTTGGAAACGCGAAGCATACGGTCACTCGGCGACACCTTCCACGTGTACTTTTACCGTAATCGACAATAAGCTCGACGATCGTCCTGGTGTCGGGTGGCATATGCTCCGCGTATCGGAAAAACAGACAGTTAAGAAAAGAAGGGCGTTAGAGGACATTAGGCTCGATTGTTCCAGTCTTACCACCACCATTGGCAATGTCTGCTTCTGACTTGTCTAGCGCCTGGATTTCCATTTTTCGCGGCAGCTTCGTTGTAGTAGTGGTAGTAGTAGGCGGTCCTGCACAACAAACACCACATACCACGTCCATCAAGTAATAAGCATAAACACGTTGCTACGAAGCGACAGACATAGAGAAAAAAGCTCTAAATCGCCCCGCCTCGGTTGTATGCCGTTGCTGAGAAATAAAACTTAACATTCGATAATTATTACATTAATACATATCATAAAATTAATTTTTTCAGACAAGAGGCCTTTTTCGGTACGTTTGAAACTAGAACCGAGTCAACTGCAACTCTTGTAAAGTGCTGTGAAATCTGTTTGGCTTTGAAATATAACAATAATAGAAAATGTATATTCAAAAACATACATTACTTATCTTTTATTAAGTGTCAAGAGAATAATGGAGAGTTAGCAAAGTGCGGCATATGTATAACATAGAGCAGTCACATTTTATCTACTATCGTGACGAAAACTGTTTCAATTCAGACCGTACGGGCGGTTTTCATTTGAAAATTCGGAAACGAGATCGTACGTAGCGCAAGAACTGCAGGCGTTTCGAACTTCTGCCCGGCAATCGTTAGTGAAAAGTTCGATTGATATAATGGATAGCTTTTACGTTAAAACGTTTTACAAGTCCCTATTCTTCTCTTTGTTCTGTTTTTATCGTGCCATTAGAGGTTAAAAATTGCCGCGAACAGAAGTGATATACTTTTCGCGCCGCGAAGAATTTTAACGTTTAAAGGAAAATGTAAAAAAAATACCATCGCTTTGAAAGATTCGGAGAGAAATGTTATTTTTGATCTGAATTTAGAGAGAGAGAGTGTGTGTGTGTGTATTGATTTCCCGAAAAAGTGTTTTGAAAGATTTCATTTCTGTCGTCTGTTACCCAGATATATCACAACATTATATCGGTGAAAACGATGCCGAAGGCGGAGCTTTTTACTTTTATCAGGTCGACATTACATTCGTCTCTCTAGCACGGAGACGTGTATTATACGCAATGAGATTGTTGCTTGATATCTTGCCGAGCAAACGTTCTTCGTTTAACGTCGTCAAACATAAGATCGTTTTCGAACAACTGCCGAGCTGCTGCTCTTTGCATGACAATACCATGTTTGCGCTTTAAAGAACTTCGCACACGGAATACATCTCCTTTGAGAAAAATCTTAGTACGCCTAAGGCTTTTCTGCTTGTAATTCAATAGACAGCAAGTTTTGCTGATTCAATATCATGCGCGATATATACATTTAATCCAGTTGCATTGAAGAGTCCTCGAGCAGAAATCGAAGTAAGAATTCATGGAGTGTAAAACCGAAGAGGTAAGACTGATCTTTGCACCATTGGACATTTTTTACAAGATTAATCGGCTGTATACAAAAGTTGTTAATACTTTTTAGTAACAAATACTTTTTGCGTATTCTTGAATATGTTTTGTTATTTTGTTCCATACATTTCTGCATGAAAAAATTTATTACATAGCAGAATATTTTTTTATTACAAAAGAAACAAATGAAATTTGAGAGGAAAATTGAATACAGCCAGATTTAATTTGCAATTTCTATTGTAAATTGAAAGATAACAGAAATAAAAGTCGAAGAAATTATTAATATGTGTAATAAAAATTAAGGAAAAATAATGTGAGGTTTATGTAAAGAACGTTAATCATTCTTAGAATTTTTATTATTTAGCAGTATATAAAATATTCCAAAGATGATAGCTGTATGTCATAACGAAGCACTAAAATATTTTCAGACTTAAGAACTATCAAGTAAATGTTGTTTTGAAATAGTAGATAAAATATATATTTGAGAGAGGTAAAGCAAATATAAATCTGAGATACCAGTGACATGTAATTAAAACACTAAAATGGAGGAAAATATGAATTTCAAATTTATGTAGAGTATTTTTTGCAAATACATTTGATGATAAGTTTCTCTGGAAATGAAGGAATAGTATATGAGCGAATATTTACTGGAACCTTGTAAATAATAAATAATCTAATGAATTTAAAATACAAAATCTTGTCTAACCTTAACAGGCGTTTCTTTTCCTGTAATTCCTTTTCTTTTATATGTAAATTTATGATAACAGACAACCGGTGAATGCACCAAGGTATACCGATTATTTCTTATTTCAATTCCAAACTCGATTTTCCTTTCAAAAGATTTCAGAAGAAGTCAAGATATTTCGTTTCCTGCTCAAAGCTCCTCGTGTCTTATTAAATTCGAAAACCATTAAACGGGGAATACAAGTACCACTGATAAAATAATGATAATGATAATAACGATAACTATAATAATTTAAAACGTTTGCGGTTATAGTTACAAAGACGAGATTATTTGTGTAAAAGACAACAATCTCATTCGTTTTATTTGGACGGAAAATGCGCGAGAAAGGGCTGCGTAATAATAAGCGCTCATGCATAAATGGTAAAAGCCTGAGATTGTCACGCAGCCGCACTTACCATTTGCCCCTTTTCCAGTTTCAATTGACCAAAAACAAGCTGCATCTACCTGCATTTTTCTCCAATAGCGGTGTTCGCGATCGTTAAGAAATACCGCAGGAACATTCGAAATGGTAAATGCGACTTATTACGCCGATTTGTGAGTGCGCGAGCGCTGTTGGAGAAGTAATGCAGGTATTCAATATTGTTTTGCACATTTACAGATTTGTTATAGATTTTTCGCTGATAAGAGTAATTGATCGAAGAATATCGACGTTCGAAGTCTATCGAGTGTGAACTAACAGCATGAAACACCGAATTTTATTCCGTGAGAATGAAGTTATGACTGACCAGGATAGTAGACGGCTTCGCGCGAAACGTTGTAATTCGCCTTTGGGATGCTGAGCAAGCATTTCAAAATGGCTGGATCTGGCAAATCCTCATCGTCGAGGACCAGTCGCGTTACAATGTCGTATTTGCCATCCCTTTCAGTCAAACTGGGTTTTTCAGGCTTCGCTTCCGGAACACCCCTGCAACGGGAGACAAGGTTCATTTCTCATGAGTGAAAGAGCTACTTAACATTCGAAATAGGTGGAAAACGTGTATACTATACTACTGCGAGATAAGACTCGGAATTAGCACTATATTTCGGGAAATGGTGACGAAATTCACGTCATTATAAGGAGATAAAGTCTCGGCCGAGATCGAAGAAATATTTTATTGAATACGATAAGAATGCAGATTTCCTTATATTTACACAGTGTATTATTGCAATCTTTTCGAAATGAATAAAATACGGGCGATGGAAGATGACTGCCACCGGCTCTTGCACCACCGTTATGATTCCGAGATGAGCCATCGGTTTCATTACGAACGTGTTTGAACAAGAACCCGATGTCTCTCGGATCAGGTTCTGCGCTTAATCAATACCGTTTGCATAACTAAAACTCTTCGGCCAGCCGAAACTCCTTCGAGTACCTAACTTTCTTGTGCAACATGATTCATTGAAAGGCTACAAACTTCGCCATGCTGTACATGTGCCTGTACTATACATACACGTCGTGTGGACACGTCTGTGTGCATTTGCCGCAGACACCCTTTTCGCGTGGAAGGAAAGGCAGGGAATGCGCAAATTTTTTTTCTTACACGTAAACAATAACTTTTCCACTTATTTCGAGCATTTAGAAGATTTAGAATTCGGGGGAGAGTTTCAACTTCGAAACGTGAGTTACTGCAGTGTTTTAATAAGATAAGCAACGTTGTGGCTGAAATCACGAATAATATTCATACGTTCATGCATACGGTGGAAAGTTATATACTTACTCGACTGATATATCGAGGGTCGGTTGTGGATACAGCCCTTTGGCAGTGCACGTCACTTCCACTCCCTCCTTGTCCTCGGTACTTTTTTTTCTGTACAGCAACTCGAATTCATCTTCCGTCGCTGAAACAAGAATAAAAGTGCCTTCATATTTTCATCGGCGGGCGGGCTGCGACAAAGAGACACTTCCGGACACATTTGCCTGAGCGCAAATGTCCCTTGGCTACATGACAAGCTCGCATACACCGACAAACTACCTCGCCTCGTTTATCAGCCGTCTCGTACCTTTTGCACTCTCGATAACAAATCCACCTGCCACCGAAAATGTCTGCTCCTTATCTTTTCCTCCTCGCGGAAAACTAAAGCACATTCGCTGACATTCCTCCGTTTTTTATCGTCTCACCTTTGCAATTTTTTGCCAAAAAGTAATACACGACACAATTTCTTACTCTTATAACGTACTTCCGACATTTGTCGTGAATTATAAAACGTGCTTTGACATTTTTGCTTATCCAAAATCTAAAAAAGTTATTCATAATAACTTTACGACGTGAGACATTGCATGGAGCAGGAGATTAGCTATAAACTCTTGAGTAATGTAATTAACGGTAATTAAGTTGTATATATATATTAAAGTCGTTAATTAGCTTTAGTTTTGTATAATGCAAACATTTATATAAAAATAAAACGAGTTATTTTCACCGCACGTTAAAAACTGTATGATTAATTTTATCGAAAGAAAATATAGTAATTCAGCTCGGAAATATCAGTCAATAACATTTCATCAATATTTAATTCCACAATGACAAATTTAACATTCAATTTTGCGTTTCCAGGCATGCCAATTGAAAAAGCAAAGGAAAACTTTCCTCGTCTCCTTTATTTCTCTCTTATGTGCTTCCGCCTATGTTGACCCACTTTCAAGTGTCGCGCGAGACAGCGAATTCTCGTCTTGAATGAACGCGGCATAAAAATTAACATTTCCTATGTAGAATCATCCGACATAAAATAAAATAAGATAAGTTCAAACGTCCCGTGTGTAAAATTTAGACATACCACCAACTTCGGCTATTCGCGCAAAGTTAACTTGAATCTTTTAATAAGACATGTCAAAACAATATGGCGCTAGTTCTGGAACGCTTCGCTGCATAATATTTAAGAGTTAATTACGCCCATCTTTTTGCCGTCGAATCAATATATTATGATCCGGGAGCATTCGCGGAGCGCAGTCTCGACAAAAGCGCTTTAATTATTCCTTCCTTTGGCCGCCGCGACATATCTTGGGTCTGTACACCCTTATACACACGTGTGTACACGATGCAACGCGTATCGAACTAATGTGAATGCGGGTAATGCGATAGAACAACCGCATAACTGCATTCGCTATCACTGCCACATCGCCGCTACGCGATAATAGTTGCGTGGTCGCGGCGGTTACACCACAGCCGAGTTTAAAATTTATCATGGACGAAAGTCCTCGCCCCGTGTGTATTTAAAAACTAATAATACAGCGAATGTTCTTCGAAAGCGCGTGCCCGACTTCGGCGGTCTCTCCAAGTTTCCGGTAATTATAGACGCGTTAACGTAATTTAATTGTTAACGTATTTCACAGGCAACGCAGGCACATTATTATTGATCACCGCAAATGCTGTTATTCAACTTCTGACACATTTGTCGATTACTGCACGAACGAAGTTCGGCATAAATAAAACTTAATCTCATTATTTATAAAACGGTAGAACTTATTCGAAACGAAATTCGCCTCTTACGTGACATAATTTCTTTAAAATTCTTGGTAATCGCGGGAGGATGATTTAGCTTCTATATCTAGATCCGCAAGTTCCATAAATCGTTAATTTTAGAAATTGACTTTTCATAAACAATGCTAATAATAATATTATTATCAGGTTAGCTATAAATGACACTTATCAAATTTACGTGTACCTAAATTCCAGTAACTAATAATCACTTTAACACGGAG
>JABFPT010000027.1:88488-103497 GCA_022817245.1 Nixonia krombeini | reverse complement strand
TAAGAATTTAATAGCGTCCTCTCCTACGTCAAGTGCGAGTGGACGTTATCACATTCCATTACACTAAAAGCGTAATTTGTCTAGAAGGAGATACGAGGAAAATAATTAAGAAACTGTTTATATATCTGCAGTACTAGTGAAATTTTGATGAATTAATAGACACTTTTTTCCCCTGACATTGTAAATAAACACAGTGCATTTAATGTAGAAAAATATCAATATCATAAGCTTTACATTATACTTTATGAGTATCTGCCGTTCATTTATATATTTCACTATGTAATTGCATGAAGTATCAAAATGTACGTCAGCAGTTATTATATGTTGCATCATAAATATATTTCCTATACGTAAATTCATCTCGTTCGTACATACATCCAGTTTTGTTAGCAATTACAATATTTACTACAGCACCAGCCAAAGTTTGCTGTCACGTTAACAAATTTCAGTACAAGAACCAAATTTCTTAACAAAATACAATTTGTTAAATTAGTATACCAAAGTACTAAAGCAGTATATATGTAGAACATGTAGTTAACATTGTATAGTAAAAACTAATGAACCAATTGTTTTAATTTAACACATGGAAAAGGTACAAATTCTTCAGTCGCGATGCTCTATTACTTTAATTGTAATACTGTTTTGTAACTATTTTAATGGAAACTATCAATAATCCCTGATGGCAAACTTTATAAACAAATAAGAAAGATGAAAACAAATGGTGATAGAATTATTTTTACAAAAAGCATATTTTATTAAAAAATTACGAAATGATATTTATTCATGACGTATTATTACATGTCATTTCACAAATAGCTACCTGTTGTCAAGACATACATTAAGTTCTTTTCAAAAACACGGAAAAGTGTCATTAAATATAAATTTCTCGAAAGTTTGTTTATAATATCTAACCCAGAAATCATAAAAGTGTAATCACAAATTTCCGCTTTAATGGAATAAAGAAAAAGGTTGTGGTAAAACAATATTTCATTATGAGTATACAATTAGGTAACAGTTTTAGGAGTATGTGAGGTGTTATCTGCAAACGTATTATGTCAAATTAAATGTCACTCTGTACGTGATATTCATACAGAAATAATTTATTAATGTAGTAAAAATACATTCACAAAAATGTACAAATTATAGGTTTTTCATCATTTTTTAAAAAACAGGGTAATCTAGAAAAAAACGTTAGTGTATCTTTTACCACTTTGGATATCAGTTATCAAGTACATGCAAACATTTCTTGTTTGGATGATTGTCCACACACAATGATATATTTAATCGGTACGTGTCTTGAAACCATATTAGAACACATATTTTGATGATATTATTTGTACTGATCTGTTGAAAAGTAATTTCATTGAATGTTATTAATTATTATTTTTTGTTTTAATAGATAAAAGTTCATATCTGTGTCAAATCGACATGTTGAGAAATATTTACATAGAATAATGTATTATTTCTTACACAACAAATTACTTTCTTTCCTTTTCCGCAGTATAAAATTCGAGTGCAGGATGTTAAATGTCAGAAGTGTTTATTGTGTATCTCACATTAATATATATTTAATGAACCTAACTTTTTGAAATGGATATGTAAATTTACTAATTATTTCAGTTAAGGCTAAATCGCAATTAATTACTTTTTAAAAGTCTTTAAATAACAGGAGTTTAAATAATATATTCTGAATTAACTTTTCAGATATTTCATTGTTATAATATTTTATGGGGATTAATGAAATTTTTGAAAATGTTTGTTTTTATGTCATTCAAAAACAAAATGTGATAACATGTTTTTTCTTGTACTATCAGAAACCATAAACAAAATTACACAAAATACTTGATATTTCACGAATTATTCATACATCAGAAAACAAGTGGAATTCCATACACGGGCTAGTGGAGAAATATGAATACAAACCTATGAAGCAATAATGTAAATAATATAATAAATATAAAATATTGGGTGATATAAAAAGTCTACGGTGTTTTTTGTAGTAAATCTAGTGGCCAAAACGGCGGAGACTTTTTATATCACCCAATATTGTTAGTTACCGTTACTGTATTATACATACGTACGTTGTGCCATAAAACATTCCTTATTACTTCTCTTTAAAATAGTTACACAAACGGAATAAAATACTAGAGCATCGTAATTGAAGTAATTATCCCTTCTACATGTGTTAAATAGAAACAATTGATTCATTGATTCTTACTATAACATTTTCAAAATTCTTTAAAGTTTAATTAGTAACTCAAAAACTAAAGTAAAAAACATGTGGTAAATCTTTTATACTTCAGACGAACTAATAAATTCTTATGTGGTTTTTAGAAAAATTGCTTTATTCTTTCAGAACCTGTTGCACCTGTACTCAATGTTAAAGTAGATATCAAGTCAAAAACTATTAGGTCGAAAACTATGAAACGGGCGGTTTTATGTTGTCTGGGCGTTTATTCAACGCATGTTTTATAATTTCTCTCCTTATCGTTTCATATTACCCGCATGATTATGTACAAATTACATATCAGACAAGCATGATCGATGTACAGGATTAGTACTATGTATAATTTCTAATATTAATACTACTTCAAACTTCACTTATTTTCGTGTGGAATATTAGTTCACTATAAGAACATCTTTCAGTGCCATATATTTCATCAGAAGACATGATCACGCAAATAATGTTCTTTGATAACATTGTAAGAAAAAACAATTAATATATTATAAAACACATTTATTTTTAACATGAAATATGTACAAATGTAAGATGAAAAACTTGATATTTACACAATAAAAAAACAATTATTGTTTTTTAAAACTTTTTAGTATAGGATAAATATTTACTAGAGCTTCTTTTAATTCAGACCTATGTTTAGCACCTGGAAAACACATGTAAATGAAACACTTTAGACAGTGTAGATAAGACTTCATTATTGAAAGATACCAATATATTATACAGATAGTATATAATATATAATAAGTATATATACAGATAGTATATATATATATAATAAGTTATTTAAGTTACCTGTTAAAACAATTTTCCCATTAACAAATATAAGGAGCACCACTCTTGGCAAAACCATTCTATAAATTAATCCAGGATATAATTCTGGTTCATAACTAGAAAATTGACCATGCATATGATTTAAGTTTTCTAGTTTTATTGGAAATTTCAAATCAGCGGTAGCTACAATATTTTGTATTTTGAAGTTAAAAAATTTTACCTAGAGTATAGAGTAGATGTAAAAAATTTCTATTACAATATTCGATACTGTTAATTATTTTACAAATAATACACAATACAAAGATTAAAATAGTTCATAAAATCCAAAAGAAACGGTACATATATAAGATGTGTTATATACTTACTGGAAAACCTAACTTTTGTATAATACGAGCAAACTTTCTGGCAGCTAAAAATGAATCTTCTTCACACCTTGCTCCAGTGCATACTAATTTCCCTGATCTAAAAATCAATGCAGTTGCTCTTGGACTACGTATTCTCATTATAAGCCCAGTAAATCTTGCTGGATTATATTCGGAATTTCTTGTTCTTATATTAATATGTGTCAATTTTAATTCTGTTCCCAAATTTACAGTGGACACAACATTTCTATAAAATCAAAATGTAATTGTATAATTAATCATAATATATTCAAGTTTAGCTTTATAGTTAACTTAACCCTGTGCTATAGCACAGCTGACTTCAGGATTATATCTCTCTACGAACAACTCTGTCACAGAAAGCATTTAAATATTAATATTGTTACCAATGTTTCGACGGTAGGCATTTCTACATCACACAAATGTAAAAAAATCTAGTATCAATGGAAGCTGAAATTGTTTTCAGCACAAGATAAGCAAATGACGTATTAAGTAAATTTTAATAAAACAGTACCATTTAGGGTAAAACCACTATAAGGCATATTTTTTTAAAACATAATCCAGGAAGAAACTATTATAACAATGTACAGTAGCTAAAGAGTTAAAAACATTAATAAAATTATAATAAAAATTATATAGAAAGGTATTAATCATTGTATTTTTAATATTAATAGAACATACAAGTCGAAACATTGTTTAGAAATAAACCAATATATATTATATTTTCTGTAAAACTTCTTTTATACATTCACATATACTATGTACATATATAAATTAAGTGGTCTTATAAATTTTAATTAACTAATACACTTACTGTAAACACGGATCAATGTTTTCACTTGTACCTACAGCTGGTGTCATTGGAGCCATCATTGCTTGAGGATTACTTGTGCCTGGTTTAGGTATATTATTCTATAATAAAATGTACAAATGTAATACAAATTGCAAAATGTATAACATAACTAATTTAATTTTTTTTTTACATTATTATCATATCATGTTTAAAAAATGTATGAAATATCTTTATTGTATAAAGTCATATTTGTATTATAAGTCTTTAGGTATTGTTATTTTCTGATATAAATGTTTAGACCCTAATATTATAATTTACATTAAAATTGTTGACAGTTTTAAATATAAAATACTTAATACATTTTTTCTCCTCTTCTGCAAAAAAAATAACATGGTAAAGTGTAAATTTTGTTTCTATATCAAGTTATAATATACTTATGAAACATTTAAAAAATATAAGTAATAGCCTTTCACTTGCTCCTTATGCTAATAATGGTGATTTCAAGATATTTCAGTGGTGCATTAATCATCATCACTGTTGTACTGCATATGCAATACACACGTTAATGTAAACATACACAGGTGATATAAACAGAAGTTTTGATCAGAATCTTTCTGTTTTATATACATATGAGCTTTATAAAACTGATTCCTTACTATTGTATTCTTGAATAGAAAGTTGTCCTATTACATTTGTAAATAAACAACTTTATTTATAAAATACTAAATTAGAATTAAAAAAGCATTGTAGTGATACGAAATTATGCACATATGTACAATATTATTCATCTATACAATAACGTCTTTTAATATTTTGTACATTAAAAATCGTAAAACTTTAAATACTTAATAACTTTATTAGAGTAATGTACTTTCAATGTTGCGTCACATGTAAAAAAATACTATGTATTAACTTTAATTTATGATACTATAACCTATATATACTTACCGTCAGAGGTGGAGCCATAGTTGAATAGTTTTCCTCTCAGGAAAATAAAAATTTATTCAAGTTTTATAAAAAAACTAGTTTTAAAAACACTTTAATGTTACGAACTCTATCCTCTATCAATTATTTCTTGATTTCTTTATTGTTAAATAATAGAAAACTCATGGCCCAAGTGCGTTGTACGTACACGTATACTCTTGTGCACCATACCATAATGCTTAATGATATAGCATTACGTTACGTATTAATGTTACTTTATGTCTCTTAGAAAAATAGAAGTATATTCCTTGCTCATTTATTAATATAATTAACCATACTGAATACGTTAATGAATAAGTTAAACAAATCAAGTAACCTAACATTTTTGCATTATCAGTGAATAAAAAATTGTATTGTGTTGTGTTATATATATAAATTTGAATAATTATGGGAAATTTGTTTTGCAGTTGGAAACACTGCCCGAATCTTGTGAACTGCCCCTTACGTTGACAATACTTTGACACGTCCAAAATTATTAAAGAAAAATATTTTCCAAAATTTTATTCATAATTTAACAGTCATAACGTGTACACTAAATTATACCATGAAGCTGTGAGATTGTTTACAGCATATTTGGAATAATCATAGTTAAGAAAATGAGATTACTTATAGCAATAATAATTATCATATTTAAAAATAATTTTCGTTATTCCAACAAATACAATTGTTGATTCCACGTCAACAATATAGAAGTAAAAATATACCTTTAAGGATTTATGAATAAATGCGACAGTTTTACTTGTATTATACAATTTTTTAAAGTGCGTTTGATATACATACGTTGCTAATGGCAACATTACTTTATTCGTTTCTTTATACACAATTTATACACAATAGAATCAGTATTTTACACCCTATATTATGCAGTTATATGTAATAAAATATGACTAGCTTATATAAGAATATATTTTAAAAAATGAGTTTAACATTAGTTAATCTTAATAACAATTCAAATACAGTTATCTTCGACACTTCAAAAAATGAAGACAAGTTAAATGAACATTTTAAAGTGCTTCAAAGAAAATTGAAACCAAAATGGAAATTTATAGAGTAAGTTTTAGTAGACAAATTTATGTAGTGTTAAAACAATTTTACATATAAATAAAATACGAATATATATATATATAAACGAATTTAACATATTTTTGTAAACTGTATACTTATATTTCATAGAAATGTAAATCCTATATCTCAAGAATTACTAAAAAATGGAAAAGTATTGCTTTTATCAGGACCAAGAAATAAATTTACAGAATTAGAAATGAATTTTATAAGGGAGTTCATCAATTCTGGTGGACATGTATTGGTAATGCTTGGTGAAGGTGGAGAAAAACGATTTAATACAAATATAAATTTTCTACTAGAGGAATATGGTATTATGGTTAATAATGGTAAATTATTGTTTATTATTGCTGTTTTTCTTATTTTTAACAAATTTCTAATTCTCTACATGTTTAAATTAATAAAATATTAATTTTAATATTTCAATATCTCATTTAAACATTTAAGTAATAACAAAAAACAATTAGTAAATGAAGTAATATTAAATAGCATGAAACAATATATATAATTGTCTTACTTCACACTAGTTAATTGGTTACAACACAAACATAAATACTTACAATATTAAACATACACAAATTTATACATGTTAAACACACTTAAAAGTTGATATTTTTCATCTAGCCAATGTATAGTAAGTCAACTCATTTTTCATATATTAATAATTGTTGAAATATTGGCTAGTTCACATGATATTTTACATGTTTTGACAGTGCAAGGGCCGAAAACCAAAAATTAGGCAAAATATAGTAAAACATAATAATTATTTACACACTTTTTAATTCCCCTTAAAACTCTTACTTTTGCAAATAATACTGAAACTCAATTTTGATCACTTCTCAAGCCCATTATGTTATGTTCGTACGTGCATGCATAAATCATACATTCGTATATTGAGTACAATTAAAAACTATTGTATAATATGATTAACTAACTCATTACTTATGGAATTTTTAATATATATAACCCATTTGCAGACTCTGTTGTTAGAATGAGTTACAATCAAACACTTCATCCAAAAGAATGTTTAGTTTCTCATGGAATGTCAAACAAATCAATCTTCCTAAAAAACCATGAAGGCTATATGTACGTGTTGTTACTTTGAAGAAGAATTTTTGTATAACAAAGTATAATTAATTTTGAATCATAAACAAAATTCACATCCGTGATGAATTTGTTCATTACATTATTACAGAAGTGAAAAAAACTAATTTTTTCAGTGATTATAATTTCTTATATCCATATGGCGCTACTTTGAATGTTGCTCAACCTTCAGCTGTAGCATTATCAAGTGGAACACTTTCTATACCGACCAATAGACCTATTTGTGCTTACTATAAAAATACTAGTTCTGGCAAGCTTGTAGTATTAGGATCTTATCAAATGTTGACTGATACTTATATAGACAAAGAAAAAAATGATGCCCTCCGAGAAATGATATTTGACTTTCTTGATTCTGGTATCACTTTACCAGAGTCACATGCTGACGACAGTGACGTAAGTATTAAAAAAATTCACACATGTCATATGATCTATTTAAAGATTAATTTGAGACAGAGCAAAATAATAAAATGCAATGTTATAGTTTTGGGAATATAATTTTGTGCCAGACATTACACAACAAGCGGATAATCCTAAAGTTTGTACTCAAGACTGGGACAATATTGATGTACCACGTGAATATACAAAACTTTTCAAACATGATTTATATTCCATTAATTTAAGTATGGTACCAGTATGCATCCAAGCATATGAGCATCTAGGTGTGAAACATGAAGCCCTAAATTTAATCACTCCAGAGTTTGAGTGTCCCTTACCTCCAATACAAATCGCAGTAAATGTTGAATACTTTAGCGCCAACCTTTTTCTTACAACAGAAACAAGTTTTATCATATTACTATAATATAGCTAACTTACTCATTTCAGATAAAATAGAATTGTATTTAAATTACTTTTTACTTTTAGGTATTTCCGCCAACATTTCAAGAGCTACCACCACCTGCTCTTGAATTGTTTGATCTGGATGAGGCATTTAGCTCCGATTTTTTGAAATTATCGCAATTGACAAATAAATATATGTCAACGAAAGCTCTTTCAAACGAAAAAGAATTAGATTATTATCTTAGAGAGTTCGGAGCGCTCTTGAGAATTAATAATTCTGAGTCTTTAACAGCCAAAGAGATATTGCAACACATTTTCATAAAAATAAGTAGTTATAAAGCTACGCACATGTAGTATCACATTACAAAAATAATATCTTCTACATCTATCTAATAACATTTATTTAATAATATAATAAAATACGTAACTACAAAATATTACTTTATACAAAAATATATTACGTAATAAAAACTGTTTGATAGAAAATTAGTTCTGATTTGACTTTAATGTTCTTTTTATCTTCTAAACTAAAAAATATTACTTTTTAAGGGCATATGTTTATAAGTAAATAAAACATTAATTAAATAGTAAATTAATAAAGACTTTCTAAATATTACACATTTTTGTACAAAAATATATTATTAAGATTTAATAATGAGATATCAACTTTTAAATAATTGTATATAACACCATTAAAATTTACTGCTTTTATTATTATCTAAGAAGTAAAACATTGTTATTGCTGCTGGAAGTAATTTAATTTTTAAAGGTTTCAGTTCAAATTCTTCATTATCTATGTAAAACGAACGACCTCTATCTTCCTGTAATAAAAAGCCAATTATCATTAACATATTGCAGAAACTAAAATTTATACTGATTTTGTCGAATAACTTACATAATCTGATTGCTCAAGATGAAGTTCAATTTCTTTGGCATCATAAGTTTTGTTAATCAATCTTTTACTTCCTTTAAGTCGTTGCCAACCTTCAGTAATAAAGTTTACATAATTCACAATATTAGGACCTATAATAATAATGTATATGATTCATTCATTTATAAGGAAACAATGTGACTCATATATACCGTCAAAAAATATGTTCTCTTATTTACCTAATTCTATTTTTATGGAAGGTGCAGAATCTGGCGTATTTGGTTTCAAATTATTTGTAAACATGTGTAATTCTGTAGCTGATACTGGAATTTCTTTTATTACACTACAGTTTGAATTTGTTATTTTACTATAATCAATTTGTTTTCCTGGAACAAAATATAAGTATTCATATATGATATTATGTATTCTCAAGCAGTAAAAAATTTTATATTATATAAATAAAATACATATATTTATCACATGTATATAAATATTTTTACCTTTCAGTAATTCATTTGTTCGTGGAACAAATGCATGCCACCATCGTTTTATAGAAGGTGTTTCATGTCTCACTTCATGATGCTTCTTATAACATTCAGAACATCCGCTACATGGGTCTGAATAACGTAAAATGCCATTACAATTCCAGTTTAAATCTTCCTTATAACCATTAAAAATATAAGTAACATATCTAAAATAAAGTAGCTGTTATTCAAAATTGAAAGGATGCATCGCAAAACTTGTGTAATATAATGAATAATTCATGCATCTAACGCATTTCACCTAACATAGAAAGTAAGTGCACCTTTTGAATGGTCCCCAATACCAATATTCATTCGTACGAGAATGAGCATCTTTCCAAGCTCCCCATTCAATAGCTCCAACTGCATAAACTGATTTAGCTGGATTCTCTGCATCATTCTATGTTTGTTTATTAATAGTTGTATATACCATACATAATTTTCAAAATATATTTTCTTGTTTCATTAATAACACTTTACTATATTTTTTAATAATATTCAATTGAATTATTTTATAATTCTTTAATAATTTTATTCCAGAATTGTATATTACTAAATTTTAAACATAGTAATTAAACAATATTATAATAAATGTTGAGTATTATAACTGAAAATAAAAATAACATGCCTATATTGTTATATTTGAAAATTTAATAATTATAATTCATAGAACATACTTCCAGGGGTATTACTTCAACTATGTCAACCATTTTTGTTGTGTTTTTAACAACAGCCATTGTAGCGTTTGCCATTTGTAGAATTTCTTGTGCATTTTCTGACTGTTTAAAAAGTGAATCAGCAATTCTATTGGTTTGTCCGAGTGGTAAAATGCCAATTGGACACTGCTTTACAGCAGGAAGATTTGATTCATGCTTTCTCATTAATCCTGTCACAACGTCAGACAGTGTACCATCTCCACCAGCTACTACAATGGCATCAGTATGGGAATCTAAATCCATAACCAACTGTCTAGCATGATTCTCTGATTCTGTTTGAATTATTGTCACTGCTATTCCAGCAAGATGAAACAGAGGCTCACAATATTTCTCAAATAATTTTTTTGATTTTCTATATTTCAGAAAAATGTAAGTGATAAACAAATTAAAAGATATATTTACAATTATTATACTGTACAAAATTTTGTTTTATTCAATAATTGTTATAGTCTAATCTATAATATAATATCCATCAGTGCTGCCAATTTTCATTCATCTTTCTAACAAACTTTCTACTCCTTTGTAGTAAACTAAGGATGACTGAACTACAATATTTTTTGAGTGCTGTTGAAATTTGAAAAATAACTACGTCACTTAAGGCTACCTCTAATCTTTTAAATAATTTAAAATAAACAGTATTTGACTTTTAAAATCATAACATTTTTACACTGAACAAATTGTTTTAAAGAACTATATTATTTCAATATTCTGAAAATGATTTTAGTATAGTGAACATGATTATGATACCTTCTTTTAGAAATTGGATTTAAAATTACAGTAATATGTCGTGGTTTCATATTTGGGGGAAGGGGTTCATCACCATATTTCATTGCTTCTTCACAATATTCTCGCATAATTTGTTCAGAGCTGCAAGTAAATTCAGTTTCATTATTGATGAATCAATGACATCACTTTTATAAAGAATACGTATTAAGTCTACTGGAAAGTTCTATCCGTTTGCAAAGTTGAAGAAAGTAATACATTTTCATACATTTAATAATACTTAGTGTACAATATAATTTCTGTTTTCAATCATGACTTCTTGCCAGCATGATAGTAATTTGTGAATACCATTTTTGAAACTTGAATACTTTCTTCAACTTCATATATGGAAAGAACTTTCTAGTAGATAGAATATTCAAAACTGCTTAAATTAATTGTGAAAAATATTCACTTCAATATAATATAAATAATTATATTTACTTATAATACAACAATACGAAGAATAAGTTTTAGAGAATTATTCACACACTAAACAATTAAAGTTCTATTTCTAAACTTACTCATAAACATCTATAGTGTATGAAATGCCATATGAAAATGCAGCAGCTCCTACCAGTGTTTTTTTCCAATTATTTCTAATGACTTTGAAGAAATTCACAAAACGTGTCATTTCGAAATCTGTTTTCTTTTGGACTTTCGTATAACTTTTTTGATTTCAAATTATAAGTAGTTATTCTCCTGAGTACTTATTTTTTTACAACCTAACTCACCGTTTCAATGGTTGTCTCGTTCCACAGAAAACAGATAATATTTGAGACATGTAATTAATAGTGAATCGTTAGATAGCAAACAAAATACATTGTGCAGACAACAGTGAAATTGGTCGTTGTTGGCAGTGTAACATATTCATATCTACTTCTTCCGAATCAAACAATTATATTATAGGTAGCTAAAATAAAATCTAAATTAGAAGTAGCACATTCAAAAGTATTAGTTGATTTTGAAATTAATTACAGAAATCTACAGATGAATAAGTAAATTGTGAAGAAAGTAGATAATCTATCATAACCACCTCTACAAACTAACCTAACTTAACCAATCTACCATTTGGTGTACAAACGCATGAAAGAAATTTAAATTCATAAAAATTACCCTTCAGCGTACTTTACTTACATCTTTTTAACAAAATCAAAATAAAGCAGTATAACATATAACGACCTTATGCACGATTTTTCATGTTGTTACTATTTTTGTAAAGTAATCATCGCACAAAGAAATTGAATATAAAATAATTTGCAAATTTCTCGTGCTACAATAATGTATGGCGGTAAAAGCCTTCCATCTTTTTGATTGGTGCTAGAGATTATATATTAATGCCATCTCTTGGAGTTCTACATCCCAGTATTGGTTATTGGTACTTATAATTTCATTTGGTGGCGTTCGTTTGACGATATTAGAGAACTTGTTTAGAAAATTTATTATTGTTATATTATTATTATTATTATTATGTTTTACTAACTATTCATAAATTGAAAATTATACTAACAAGTTAAATAGTATTACAAATACTTTGATAAAGAAATAAGCAAATATTTTACAGTTATCATTATGGTCAAAGATGTCGTTGTGTGGAAACACTTTTATTTTCTCACGGTTTCGCATTAGATATTACATTATCATTTTATAAATGTTATAAAATTTGATTACTAATCAACCTAAATATTGTTCTGAATACACATATATTATTCAGAATGTAACTAAGTATATTTTCAAATCGTTTACTATGTGTCCAGAAACACAAACAAAATAAAAGTATTCCTAATACAGTGATAAACTAGTTAAATGTATTCAAATAAAACTGTCTGTCAATTATTCATACTTGATATGTAAGTGTTGCAAATGAAATGCATCGACAAGACTGTGAAAGGAAATTGAATACTGATGAGTACGTTCTTATATTATTATTTTATGAATCATTCTAAAATTTACTTTAAAAAAATAACCTCTAAAAGCATTTTGACTAACCTAACCTATTCATCTGTTTTTGGTTTAAATAGAAAACTAATGTACGAAGTAAGTAATATGTAAAATAAATTAAGTACATAAAATAATATCAAATTTTATTTAAGGTCGCAGAATGACAGTACATACACTTCAGTTCCATTTCAAATTCCTGACAAAGTACTGAAAAACAGATTACAATTTTGGGAAAATTTGTTTCAAAAATATTCTGTTAAGGTAAAATTATATTCAGTGTTTATTCTTATATTATTCTTTCTCGATTATGTTACTTAATAAACAAAAAATTCTGAGCAGTATGCATTATTCGATATAATTTTTATATTTCTTTATTTCTGTTTTTTTATTCACATCCCTATAAATAAATTAAGAGTACAAGGGCGTTTTGAAAGAACCATGTTATGCCTAGTACACAAAGAGTTTAGTATATATGTATTACCGCCATAGTAAACTACAAATAAAAATATTTTTTAATATAATATTGATATAATAATATCTGTAACATTATTATGAAGCTCTTATCTTAAATAAAAGGAATTTATTGATTGCATATCAAAAATTATAATATTTCTGAAAGATATTAGTAAAGTATTATTATTATAAAGTTGAAATTATTCAATATGTGATTTTTATACAAAGATTTGAATAGAATTGAATAAGACCCAATTTTAATAACAATTTTATAATTACTTGAGTTAGTTTGATAAAATATATAATTTTTTTATAAGAAAACAAACGCAATTTTTTACAATTTTGTCTGAAAGCAATAGAATTACTCTGTACTGAAAATAAATATTCATATGTTTAATAATATAATATATTGTTCATATAAATTCATATAATTAAAAAACTCCCTTGTGTTGTTATATTTTGAAATGTAAAATACTGAACTTCTTTAGTCAATTTCTATTTTACTATTTTTGTTGGAACCCTTTAATATTTAGTATGTAATTGTGAATTTATACTCTTGAATAGTAGTATAAGTATATATTGTGAGTATACTATATAATATATAATATAATATTATGAGTATATTATTGAGTGTAATTGTTTTATTGCATTTTTTCTAACAAGTTTGATAAAAATTACGTATCTTTCATTTATGATTTCCTTAAATGTATGTTCATAACTTTAAGTGTATTTACTTACATAAAATTGTCTGTGAGCTTATGTGATTTATTATTTGTCCACTTAATTTATACATTAATAAATAAACTATAGGAAATCTTAACAAAAAAAATTTTTTATTGTTTTAGCATGAAAATGATTTTGAGTATTCTATTAATGAGTTACCCTTTCAAATTGGTCAAAGTTTCCAAGGAAAAGCTCGAATGCACAAACCACAAGATCTTATACAGCATTGGGTTGACACAGGTGAGGCCCCATACAAATTATGCTTGAAAGAAGATGTGAACTCTGAATTATGTGAATCTGTCAGTGAACATGAGGCTGCAAGAGGATCACACTCACTGGAACTCAGTTCAAATATTCGTGAATCAAATAAATTTAATAATATAATAAAAAATGTTGAGGAAGCTAATAATAAAGACATCAGTATATGCAGTAATGCAACAACAATCAAATGTTCACAGAAAAAAAAAATAAGCAGAAGTAAACAAAAAGAATGTTTACCACTACCTAATTCAAATGTTCATGATGGAGAAACATGTAATGCTAGTGACATCGAGCGTATTAATGAAGATGGTAATATTCAAGATATCAGTATACATAGTAAACAAATTGTTACTGATAAATCATACATTGAGGATACTATACGTCCAGAAAGTGTAGCTCAGAAATTATCTTGTAAAAGTATTTTGTTACACAGTTCTGACACAAACGACGGATTAAAAGAAAATATTAATGAAGATAAAGGTACAGACAATGATAGTTTAAAATCATCTGAAGTATTATTTGACACATATTTAAACAACAGAAGTAGAAATATCACATTAGAAACATCTGTAAATAAATATCAGAAAAATTTACATACAATATATCTACGTAGAACTGCAAAACAATTGCCTTATAACTCTCAAAGATTGCAGT
>JABFPT010000027.1:31571-81472 GCA_022817245.1 Nixonia krombeini | reverse complement strand
TTGTGCGCATAAAATTCAATTTTTCTCCTAATGTACAGTTATTAATGTAATCACGTAATTATCCTAAGTTTGTTGTTGTGATGGCCTTTGTGTTTTCGACAATTATGCTGTTTCATTCAGGTGTCTATTGTTTTCTTCTTTAGCTTGCTGATAACAATAAAATTGAAAGCAATATGCTTGAAAAATAATTTTTTCCTTTATATTACTTGGAACAATTAAAAAAAATGATTTTACGACAAAAAATGCGATGTAGCAAATAATGTAAGAAAAAAGCAGAAACTATTTCCCTATAACGTGGAAGATAATTCTACTAACATATTGTAGTCGGGCGTTTTGCTCCTGTGCATTATGGCTGGAGCAACTAATTTGTTGAAAAATGTGCGTGAATTTTATCTATACCAAACGTATAATTACGTGACCCGCACTCTCAGGTTGCTAAAACATATTTTTACGTGTCCCGATAATAATGTGTTAAGAGAAAAAACAATACATAAACTACGGTTCTTTTCGCACCACATGTAAAAAAATGACATTTATATCATTCAGACGTAATAAACGACATTTAAATGACATAATTCAAATGTTGTTGCATTTTTGTAGATATGAGCCGATGGTCTCATCAATAGCGATTTTAAATGTTCTACTCGACATATGACATTTATTCGTTGTAGAGGAAACGTAGAGTTTCGAGAATTTAGAAGTGCAAACAATTATTTGTACAGATAGAGTAAGTTTATAAATAGACAATTTAAAACATTTTTATTCTCAGCGGGAAGTCATATTTTCTTTTTAATTAATATTTAATATAATAATTACTGAGATTAGTTTATCTAACAATTATAACAAACAGAAGTTAATAAAACTCGTAACATAATTTTGTATTTAACAAAATGCTGACATTAAACACCTGGAATATAATAGACTGATGACTCACAAATTAATTTTACTCGTACTAAATTACACATTGTTATACAAAAATTATTTTTAATTACATGACAGTATAACCTTTTTATGAACTGTATGTAATAATGAAGATATAGATGCTGTTAGAAATATAAATATTCTATTTACAATTAGCTCAATTTATTTTTAGAAATTTCATACCGGTGACAATACTCGGCGTATTTCCTGAAGCGTGCGTTGAACCGAACGTGTAGAACACAAAGCTCTTACTGAAACTACAACATCGACGTAAGCATCCGGAATACCTTTCATCGAACTTCCATCTCCTATAAGAAGGTTTTCGAGGTAAACGTGTGAAAATTCTTCATATCTTTTGCCGTTGACAAGATATTCCCCTAATTTGCGATTCCAATCAACACAAATTAAATGAGAACCGTTTGGGTAGAACGGAATATTAGTACCTACATTTAAAAGAAAAAGATAGCTATGTCGACAGATTCATTAAAAATTTTCATTTGTCAAATTTTCGAAAAATCCTACTTATTTTAATGAAATACATATTGTATATAACATGTAGAGAAAAGAATTATACATTTTGTCAAATAGATTACTAAAAAAAATTGACGGTAGCATCGAAATTGCAAGTTGACAAACAATTTTTGAACTGTAATTATTATATTTCACTATGTTGATAATTAGAAATTATTTATAATATTAAACCTGTTTTAACTCCTATTTCAAGTATTCGTATTCTTCCCAGCGATCGCAAAATTTTGTCATGAGATTTTTTCTCTTCCAGTTGTTTAAATAATAAGGCTTTATGCGGGGCGGCCAATTCCGCGAATTCCGTTTCGAAGCCAAGAAGATGAGCTTTGTATACGTACTGTTGGAATTTCGGCCACTTCATTTGTAGCCACATTGCCACAAGCACCGTTGTGGCAGTTAAAATACCATATTTCGAAATTGCATCGCGTATCCAAATATCGTAAACACTCATGATACTATTGTATTTGCTGGTGACCGACAGTTTATCGCCAATATTGCAAACAGTTTGATTAAACGCGACTCGCTCGGTGGACCGAATCAATTAGAAATATGTAACAACGCTCGTTACCGACTATTGAATGACTTTTGGTCACTAACTTTCAATTCACGTACTTGACGGAGACATTCGTGATAAGATAAGTCTATCTTAATCATAATATATTATGATTTCCTTATCTTACGCGACTTTCGACTTTTGTGCGCCACTGCTAATTTGACTGACATTCGTTAAACGTCAAATACCGTTTCATCTATTCCTCCACTTACACTTTGCTCTCAGTCTATTACTTTATACAGATATTTGTACTGACTTTTACATCACATCTTTACAAACATGTCTCATCACTTTGAGCACGCACTTCTTATTTGTAATCTTTCAGATTTAAATGAATCATTATGTTATGGAAAACGGTTATGCATAAGTGTAATTACGATAAATATAAACAAAGAATTTGCTCGTTATTGCAGAATGTTGAAAACATTCTAGTCGATCGGTAAATATTGAATAGTTGGGAGAAATGCGCACGTCGGCATATAAGGTGCTCCAAAAAATCTGCCTTTGGAGAGGAGAATGGAGAAACAATGGGCGCGCGTTTTGAAAACGGGAAAAGAAGCATACATAAAGGAAGCACCAGCCGGGAGGGAAATACTCGATATTGGCACCAGGGTAGTTCATTGTGCGAAAGTCGGAGAGTGACCACAGACAACAGGGTCATCGATTACGTACCACAGGCTGTATGCTCTCATGGGTGCAGTTCGAACGTACGGATTCGATTAAGAGGCATTTCGCGATCTGGAGGCGTTTTGTTTTTGTCACTGGGGCGGGGAGAAGGTTGGTCGTTTTCGTAATAGCTCGTTCATTTGAAAGAAATCGCGATTACAGAATGAGCAAGTCAACGGTGAGTGCTTGCCTTTACACAAAGGACTCGCTTTCTGTCCAAATATGATTTAACATTTGCGCGGGCAAAAGTGTTATGGGAAAAAATGTCATGATTTCAGAAGAGTGTGCATAACATTTGTTATGTACGACATTTTTCGTCAAATAATAAAACAAATAAGGGATTAGAAAACGAGTAGAAAAATGTATCTTTGTACCCGTCACTAAATCAGCATTGATTAGGCGAAATACATAGGAGCCATTGTAATTTATACTTTCTCTTTTCATTTTTTTTATCTGCAAATTATGATAATTATGATAATAAGACTATGAGACCCATTCTATGAACAATGACCGTTTGTTACATTAGTAAACGCAGAGTTCACGATTTTGTAAGAACCGGATTCCATGACAGAATTCGATTTGGCTTTTGCCCTATTTCCATTTAAATATTTTTCACTCCTGACAGATCGTGTTGATAAGTAGACAGTCTGCTCCGTGCCCGGCAATAAGGTTAGCCTCTGTTTCGAGAGTAACTTGCGTGAGTATACTTGTGTACAACTTAAATCTGCTGACACGCCTCAGGCCACCCAGAACATGGAGAAGAGCTGGTATAAAACGGAGAACGTGGTTTTAGTGCATTGACGAACTCAACGTATTGGATGTATTGCCAAAAATCTCTCACGTCGTCAGGTTCCATCTGCACTGTGGAAGTAAATATATATATTTCCTTACGTTTGTGAAGTTAACGCTCCTTTTTTGGAAATAAGGTAAATTAATAATTAGAGTTCCGGTCAGTTCTTCCAATAGTAATAGACTTCCTAACTAATTTCAAAAAGAGTTCCGTGGGAATTTTACGCAACATTGAAGTACTCAAACGTCCAATTATTTCTTGATTTTTGAAAAGTGAGGTGCTAACTTTACAGAGCTTATTCATTTACATCACGATCTTCTTCTAAAAAGCACAACCATTTACATATAACGTCTCTTTTATGTACTTTATTGGCATTTTTGTTTGATGTAATAATTACCTGTTTAAAACATATAGGTTTTTCAGAGATATGCTTTAAGTGCAAACAAAAAGTAAAGTTTTCTTATGGTCTTAAGTTTTTGTTAAGATAGTGTATCTAATTTTAACGAAACAAAAACGTGTACTAAATGAAAAAATTTTATCCAACGTTTAATTGCATGCCCATTCGCTTTTAGCCTGTTCGTAAAACTGTGATATTTTTTTCTAACCAAATCCGATTGAAATTTTGATGGTACAACTGTATCTAAGTATAATCGGACAAGTAGATCTTACTCGGAAGAAAATATTTTTTGATTGCCTTACAATTATATCTTGATTTACAAAGACCATACAAAATCCAATTTTACATCTGCTTGTCTGATCTATTAAGTTCGGGTGTAGCCACTTTATCAAGCTGCGAAATGGGTTTGATCAAAAACAATTAGAACAATTCAGCTAAAATCGACTGATTAAGATCTTGACTGTTGCGTTCATCGAGTGTCGAAAAGTTATATATGTATGAAAATGGCGCTATAAATACTCTGTTCGGACATAAATGTTTGAGTAAATGGTTCCACGAAATGGGATAAACTAGCAAGTGGAATACAACATAACCTTAATAGTGCTGTAATAAATCGCTGTTTTATCTTCTGCTCGGGATGAGTTTCAATTTCAACGATTTGCACATATGTCACAAACATAAAGAACATGCAAATACTTTTTTCAGTACAAACATGTACTCTACAATACATTTGATACGAGTGAACAGAAGTAATCCCTTACATTGCAAATATTACATTCCATGTTGAATGGTTTTGCATGCGCACTTACGAGTATTGTATTTCCGAAATGTGTTTTGTACCCCTTACATGTTGAGATAATTGGTGTTAAAAAATTTGTCTTTGGAATGAAAAGGATGATGCGCAGCGAGACGCACAGAATAATTACGCAAAGTGTGGAGACATTTAGCTTGGACAATTGTGAGCGTGACTAGAAAACGAGTGTGTCACCGTCACAAATATTACACGTCTCTTTGACATGTGACGCTGACTTATTAGTTACAGCAGAGGAACATATGTCATCTTCGCAAATACCTGTTGGTTCGTACGAGCGTGACGAGGAGTAAAAGCCATTGCTTACGTTCCACCATTTGTCCCTCTGTGAAAACACCCACGCGGAAGCCCCCGAACGCTGGCCATTATACTTTTATTCGTAAATTATTTTCTATTATCTTTCATAATTACTCTATTACAAAAATTCTTATTACAATACTTATTCATTCCACTTGTATCTTCACTAAACGTTAATTTTATTTCAAACAATTGTCACATCAAGTTCTTGATACAGTGATTGCCACGATGATCATCCGATGCTTTGCGGCGATAATCTAACAATCATCAATGACCAGTGTTATCACCATTATTTAAATCGTCAGTACTAAATTAATATTTTCTAATGTTCAATTTTAACTGATGTAGAATGGTTAGGTAACAATTTAAGGTATGAAAGAGTTACTTTTTCCTAACTAATCTTATGCTTGTCCTGAAGAGCATCTGCCTTCTCAGACAAACAAGTATGTGGTAACAGTTAATTCTAATTGAATTTAACATCATGAAATGAAACTGATAGGAAGTGTTATATTCAAACAAATAGGAAAGACTTACTTGCTCTTCAAGACAACCCGTTGCGGCCAACGGGTCTTTTTTTAGGGACGATGAAAGAAGCGTAAAATTATCCATTTTTCGAGTGCTCATCTATATGCATCCTCAACAAACGTTGGAGAACGAAACGAAAGGGAGTAGGCACTCGAGGCGCGCTTTTCATAGCATCGCCACGACAGCGATGTCGGCGTCGGCATTGTCTCCATTGTTGGCGAATCGTAATCAATATTTTCACAATATGATGCCATTGTCCGTGGCACGAGCGAAACGCGAGTGTGCTTCACTTGCTTCAGGAATCAGTCACCCTTAAACCTCCTGTTTCGTTGTGCCTAAAGTGGGGGCTGAAACACCTTCAGAATCAACTTCTCTTTTCACGCGACGCGCTACGCGGTTACCTGATCTTGCCTTATAATTCGGACATTTTGAATTGCAAAAAAGCTTCCACAAATGAACGTCACAAAGACGGAAGTGGCAGATTCCCTAAAAATTCAGCCATGTGCCGAAGTTGATCTACTGACAGATTTCTTTTTCCTATCCGATCAGACACAATCGACTTTTACCAAAGTTCTTGGAAAAAGCTCGTCGAATACTACACAAGTCGGCGATGATTTTGCGATCTTATTTCGTACACCTATTGAAATAGGTACGTGTTTATGGCCGGTGAAATCCGTATCTTACAACTGTCCAGCTTACCTTCTATTATGAACAAGGTTGAGCTATCTCGTTCTAGACATTTGAAGTCTTTAAAAAGGTATGGATGTTTCTGTTCCCCATTTTCTGACCCCCCAAGGTTTCATGTATACTCACACGATTATTTTATTATACATTTATAATTTTATACATTGGAATTTTACTTTCAGCCAGTACAATATAAAAGTTCTAAGTTCTCACATTTTTTGTTAACGAAACACGCTGATACTGGGCAATTTTTAATCAACTTTTTGAAAAAAAATATGCACAAGACGGCATATTGAAAAATTAATTAATATATTGACTGGAGTGATCTAACTTTATAACCGTGACTTAATTCAGGAATGATGAACAGTTTAATGAACAAAAATTAAAAAATCAATTATTTCATTGAATAAAGACTTTCTCTTCCTCTCATCTATAGAGACATTTTACTTAAAATGGAGTATAACTGTAATGGAAATGAATGTAGATATTTCTGTGTCCCTGTAAAGTGACCAAATAATGACCGACTGTTCGATAGGACTTTGACGCTTTTTCACATTTCTGAATGTTTTGCGTGTCCTCGCGTGCCAGCAGGTTGTCGCGTCCTCGGCGGCAACTCATTAAGAAGGGACCTACGCAATAATGCGACCTGGAAAAGTAATGAGTAACGTCGATTGTCAGCTCGGTCGTAAATTAGGGGCGCTGGTACTCCGAGACTGATTTGGCTCGACTTTCCTTTACATTCAAGTTCGGTATATTGTGATCGGTTATGATTTGTTGAGGAAACACGTTGTCCGATGTAGTTAATGCGTTTATTAGTTTACGACCGGCAACCGGCACGTCGTCTAGTCCAGGCCTGTGCGTGCAATAAACTCTAGCACGCGTCTCTTGCGCGCTTGTGCAGAAAGCATCATTTTTCGGTGCATTTTCCATGCTATGGAAAGAAAAAGTAAATAATCGTTATCCGATGATGGGTCGTAACGGCGATATTGTGTCTTTAGAATATTAACTGCATTTTTTACAATAGCCATGAACGAACCATGAGATAAAGTAAATAAACTGATTTTTCAATTAATCAATATATGACTTTCAATTATGTGACAAAGAAGTAAAAGTGCGAAGAAACACGTAAATAATTTATCACTATAAGTATCACAAATGAAAAATAACGAAGCATACCAAAGAAGTTTATTCACTACTGGTGATGTATTATTATTAGTATCACAATAACACTTATTCCATTCATTAAACACAGTTAGTTGAAATCAAATTTAACATAGTAATTAACACGATAATTTTACAAATCTAATATGATATTATAGAACACTTTTCAGAGCACTAAAGTAAATATTAAACGAGAGATTGACTTTACCCCATTGCAGAAAATAATTACGGTATATCACAGAGTATACTATTCATTACTCGTACCATGTTTTTGGGACTCACTTTAAATAAAACCGTATGTCTTTGCTATGCAGGTTTAAGAAGTGTGGTAGTGTATTAAATATTCGTTCCGTTACTTATAGCACAAATATAAACTCTACAAATTTCACATATTTTTTTAATGTTTCTGGCGTAAGATGGCTTCCTCGTACTTGCGTCGACGATATATCATCTATACAGCAGTGGAGAGGTAGTAGGAAGAAGACTAATATGCAACCACTTGTAGTTCGCTTCGGATGGCAAAAGTGGCACTGTGAAAAAGGAAGTTAGGTCGTGCGACAGTCTTGAGGTGTCCTGTCGTTTTTGAGGAAGGATTTTTTCATGCTAAAATTCCAAGGATCGTCGGACAGGATGACATTATTTGCCAAACAATGCTTAGGTCAGTGAGTACTAAGTGGCAATGTTACGCGTTTTCGAATAGCTCCCGCCGTGAGGTTGACTGTTATTTCGAGGTCTCGCCTACCGACGTCGTTTCCCATTCTTGCATGTCACTGCTGCGCGCTCCAGTTTTTCGAAACTGGTTCCAACTCGATTTTTATTTCCCCCTTTACTTCACGCCCGAGTCAGTTTATCATTCGAGACATTTGTGACTAAAATAGCAGTAAAAATGCAGGATGCGGAAAAGTCGAGCTCTGCTTGCGACTTAAATGCGACGACGAACGGTCCATTCTTGGTCGAGACCCGTACGCTGGGTCTCAGATTCTATTCTTCGCAACGGAAACGACACTTTTTGGTTGGCATTTTCGGCTTTACGACTGCCATAAAACAATTACGTGGCATCACACAGAGCTGGCCTACCATTCGACGATTGGCACACCACTTCTTTTCTTATCTGTTTGCGTGATTTATCGACATGTCAAAATGACATACGCTCCATTCCAAAATTCAACGATAACATCTTGTAGATGATGTAAACAGCTACATACAGTAGAATGCTTAAGTGACATTTATGCCATCCTTAAAAAAACTGATTTTTTCTCATAAGATTTAATTATAAAAAAATGAACTGCTATATCACAGGATAGAAAGCGACATGTGGACAATTCAGACTTTTAAGTATTTTTTTGATTTTAACAATGTATTTAAACAAATTTTTTACACCATAATGACTAAAAAAGGACAGTCTATGTAATAAGCGGTGAAAATAATCAATTCACATTAAAAAATCAAAAAATCTGCTTTACAGATTTTTAAAGATTTGAATACAGATAGAGCAATGAAATTTTGCATGATTTGAATAAAAGTTGAGTGTATCGTATTACATCAAATTCGAATAGAAGTATCATATCAAAAAGACATCGGACCGACTTCAATTGGCCGAGATTCGACCTTGGCTGATGTTGGAAAATGGACATCGGTTCGAAATCGGAATGTACAACGATATTCATAGGCCTGATTGATGTCAGACTTTCATTATCATTTTACTTTTGACCAAACAATTTCGGTCCGATGTTGGAATTTGAACAATATTTTTTTTTAGTACTTTCCAAAGAATTGAAAAGAATTTCAATTTATCATACTTAGTTAACGCGTTAATAAATTACCCAATTGGTTTCTTACTATTAAATAAATAATTATGTAACGTTAGCACATGCCGTGTGTTACATGCTGGACTGTCATATAACACGTCAGGTTAGTAAGGCACATAACATTTGATGACAAATATATAGCAAATATGCTGATTTACTAGTTATACCGACGCGACTGTATAGTATAATAGATATAAATGTATGCCTTAGTAAACTCAGGTAAAGCGTAGCATTAAGCTGTCAGTTAATTTCTATCTGCAGAAAGAATGTCTTAAATTGATCTTCAAGTTGTGATCCATAAGAACCCACTGAAAAACGAGTGTAATTACATTTAATACTTCTTCATATTTTTCTACGCCGTGATTAAAGTTTATAGAATGACACTGCCTAAATCACTTATTACTGTTTGTAATAGCCCTAAAATAGATTCAAAAATTATCACAATTAAAAAGTTACCTCCACATCCAAAATCGATTAACTTTGCATTGCTGTATTTGTACTTGAGTTGTTTATGTAATGTCAACATCACGAAATATGATTAAAGGATATGTGGGAAGTAAGGGGATATATTCCAGGAGGTCTTGACAAACATTTGTAAACTCGAGTTTCGGGAATATTTCAATAGGAGAGCGATGGAGTATTGGATGCGCACTTCGAAAGACATGCTCAGGTGCCCCGCCCACGCTCCGGCAGATTTCCTTAAAAATGCCGAAGTTTCATGCCGATCTATAGCACGCTGCCAGGTCTTGGCCAGATGCCACTAATCTCGTTGATTTACCGTGACTAGCAGCGAATGAAAGCCGTTGCCTTTTCCATTGCTGTTCCGAGCATGGCAAATTTGAGCCTGCATTCAAGAGATTCGTCACTCACCGGTGGAGGCAGCTAGGCCAATAATCTATTTATGGCGTGCATAATCATTTTCGATGGCTTCATTCTGCAGACCTTCTCACCGTTCGCCTTGCGCCTTTTTTCGCAAATGTCTCCATTTTTATTTCAGTAACGCTATTACATGTCTGGAGACATTGTCTTCTGCTTCTCTTTCTCATATGCTAACAAAATATTGTTAATAACACTGGCATTTTTACTTATATTCTTGTGATTTCAAAAAGAAATCTCTCTTAATTTTACATGAAAAGGCGATTTTCAATAAATGAATGAAAAACTATGCACACAACATGCTCCTCGAGTCCGCATTCATAATTTGTTTTTCCGCACTTTTTCATACATTTTCTGACTCTTCATATTTCTCGAGTATTCCCTTGTGACAGTAATTTGTATTCTTCTGATCGGTACGGCGTGAAGATATTTGTGTAGCATTCGATTCGTGTCTCTGGTGCAGGCGTGGTCGGGTCGCATTGTAACTATTGTTTACGAAGTTCCGAACGAAACGAGATTAATGCACTTTAACTCACAGGAAACAAAGTCGGCAAGCGAGGAGTGTTGTCGAGACGGCAAATCCCCCGAGTCCAATATGCCGCGAAACTTGCGGATTCTATTTCCACGTCACATTGGGCGGATCGAGTCATTGTTGGGCGACGTTAATGATTTGTTGGTCGGCGCACGGATAAAAGGCGAAACCTCCAAAGCGTCGTGACGGAACGAAATACGGAGAGAATTTTAAACTGGACACGCAAAAATGATCGCGTCGCGAAATGTTTTCAACGACGTTGCTGTATTGTGCTTATGACACTATTACCAAGTCCGAAACGCCGAACGCCCGTTCAGATACTTCAAAACACACCAGATGACCTTTTTAATTGTGCTTTACATAATTTTAAAAGACTGCCTTAATGAACGTGAAGTGGCAAATCTTGAATTATTATTTTTCGCTTTGTAGTAACAATAAAATTTTTAAGTTTCTGCCTCACAGTTTACTTGAGTCAATGTACTTCAACTGCAGATTGAGTTACTCACGTGAACAAACCGGTTTCTAATTGTTGTTTGCAGACATTTTGTTTCGTCATTTAGCTGTCTTTGTTTATAGTGTCTGTCAAATCTTATATAATACTCTGGATTGAAATAATGCAAGGGAAAAGATTATATGTTCGTAAATTTCGTTTACTCTTATATTTAAACAGTACAGTTATTTTTTATAGTAATTTGAACTGATAAATTAAGTTTTGATATAAACGTAATAATATAAACTTTAATATTTTTGATATAAACTTTAATGTTTATTAAAACGCTAAACATCTAAACATTACTTCCTAACAGATTTTAATGAAGAACGGTGAAAATCTGTGTATGAACCATAATTTCTTTTATAAATAAATATATGAAAACAAAATTGCTCAATGTGTATAATTTTCATGTAAAAACTGTTGTTTGTTAGGTATATCAAATTAATGTATCAAATTGGCCAACCATATAGTTTCCTACATAATTTGGTACACATACATTACATACAAATGCACGTTTTCACGAAGTTCCTTTGAAATCCGTGAGGGGGCAGAACACCCATGCTTATCCAGTTATGGTCTTTGAAAAAGTAGGGCTACCCGAACGAAGATGTGACGGAGGTGGAAATGAACACATCAGTACTATGGCCCATGACGAGGGTGGCTTTCTCCCTCTTCGGCCTATTCGTCCTCGTCTGGGCCTTTCCCTATAATCTTCTCGCACGGTCTACCTGCGCAGCGGCAGCGGCAGCTGCCGTCTAATTGAATTATCTAGTTTCCAATTCGACTCGGAGATTTCGCCCGAAATACCCGTCGAAAAGTCATGATGGCTAAATATTGAGAAACATGCCAGGGCATTGTTGGGCCTGGGCCGTTAACGGGGCGGGCCTACCTATTTATGAAAGCTTTGTTTGCGTTGCATTTGTACGTTCATGTGTATACACGTTGGAGGATTTACTGTTCCTCTCATAATGGACATAACGGGAGTTGTGTTTCAGTCACCATCAGATTTTTAATTAACATCTGTGTCGATGATACATGCTTGGCATATTAGTCCTTAAATAAACACTGAAAAATGTTCTTTGTGAACTATTGTACGTTTGCAAAATCCTATATATTTAAAATAATGTATACGTGTCGACCAATTTTTATATGTTACCATAAAAGCTTAAAGTAAAGAGCGTACTTCATTTCCTAATTATTTTAACGTTTTTTTGCAATCGTGGTACATATTTTTCGTGCGTGACATGTTTAACATGTCTTTACTGTATTTATAAAAAAATACACTAATATTCATTGACAACGTTTCATTGATAAAATGAAAAGCCGTATAATAGAAATAATGTTTGTGATTGAGAGAACAATGAACTGTCTAACGAATGCGGTGATTAAATTTAAAGCGACATCAGTGAGGTCGCCTGCTGTTCTCTGAAAAAAGTCTTGTGACGAATGCGGAAAGTGGTAAAAATTGGAAACAGACCGTTTGTAAATTAGTAATCTTTCTCGTCACGCTTGAATGTAAGAAAAGTCTCGACGAAGACTTTCTTGACGCAGCTCATCGACCGCGGTGCGTTTACGCTGTTCCATCGTTCGCGCGTGTATAGAGGGATGCTGGTTCAGGGAGCGTCGCTCTGTGGGTGACCAAGTTGGGAGTTCCTCCCGAAAGCCAGCAACCGGCCTTTGGCCGAGGGTTAACTGACGCGCGTGACGACCCGATAATACCTCGTCGTAAAACACTAATGTACGATCATGAGAAGACCGAAGAAGCCCTTATTGTAGAGCATTGTGAACATTCGTGCGGCGTGTCTAATGCGACGTCGTTCTTTGCATACGGTTTTTAGTTAGAAGAGACTGAATGAGGCTGAGGAAATGAGCGATTTAAATCGGTTTTCAATTCTTCGGCTTCTTTTTTCAGCAAATGCTTCGCAGTTGTTACGCCCATTCGCGTAACATGTTCATCTCGGGAAAAGATAAATGGCGGATAAAAATTCTGGATCGACCAATACGAATGTTAGCTCAATTCAGGGTAATTGTAATGGAGAAAAGCAATCTGATAAATTCGAAAAAATGTTTTGAGTTAATGAATAATGGATCTGAATAAAGAGAATTATTCCATATCTCTTTTTGTTCTAAAAGAACATTTTTTCAGTGAAAGAAATACTTCTGATCATTCGTTACTTGACCTGAACCTACTGTTTCTCTGTTTGAATAAAAAGGGGTAAAGAACAGATTATGCAACAGTCGATTATAAAAAGAACTGAAGGTTGCATCCGGAAATCCTTTTCCCGAAGTCGTCAATGCGCATGAGTAGGGCACAATGTGGCGTGGTGTCGAGGGGTAGGTGCAAAGGTACTGCGAGATATTTAGACATTAACGCGAGAAGAAAACGAAGGGTGGAACTGTACGCGCCCAGGCGTTGCCGCGGTATGGCTGTACGGCCATTTATTACTGCCTCTGTCCTGGCACAATGCAGACATTGACAATTTACTTCACACACGATGCCGCGCACCACGACGCTCCGCCCACGATCGGACTACAGAGGGAGCCGCCGAGTGTCTCGCATTTTCCCTACCCGGGTTCTGCGTTGGTCCTATTCCATGTCGAAAAATGCACTAGTTCGATCATTCTCAAGGTCAGGAAATATATTCTTTCCTTTCTGAAAAGAGCTTTAATGCGGTTTAGCTTTAGCTATTTTGCCACCTTTTGTATATTAATTTATTTGTTCGCTTCGCTGGCAGATTTCTTTGTCAAACGCACGGCTGTATACGAGGAGTCGAATATTTGTCGGCGTTATTGCCTGGGGTAACGTTACGAGTAACACTTTTTGTGAATGGTAAATAAATTAAGCTATTACATTTACAATATATTTTGAAAACGATAATGGTTTCTTATTTTCAATGCCACCGAAACATAAATAATTTTTTCTTATTATTATTTACTCTAACCATTAAGATTTAATAATTTTTTAGACTTCAAGTAATTTCACCTACCGACAGTTTTGTACATTAAAAGTTTTAAAGCGCATAGTACTGTGTGTACGTACATCTAGTCATATAAATATGTGAACCGCCCGTGTAGTCAAGCGAAATTTTAATTACATACTCCTTAAAATGGCCACATTGCATACAAACGTATATTCCGTTTTCTTCAATTTGTAAATGTAAAAAAACTTAAAACGCCCTAAAACTTGCGCTTTATACTCGTCACGTTACGCAGTATTACCCATGAAAAGGGAAAAAACGAGGATGAAGAAATTTAATTTTTTTCACGTGTTCGTACACGCATGTTTTCCTAGATTTGAGCAGGGCTGACGTGACATCTCAGATTTCAAAAAAGTGCGCAATATGTTCCCAAGCATTCCACTTGTGTGAGTCTTCATGTACAATTTCTTTCGACCTCATGTCGATATACAACGTCCCGTCGCACTATCAACTTGTTAAGAGACAACGATCAGGTTGTTTACTGGAATACTGCTTCTCTTCTGGCAGGTCTCCATCAACTAGTTAGACGAATTCTCGCACGGTGGCCCAAGGCGGCGCTTTTCATCTGCATCGGCATCTTTATTCTAGACCGACTGGCCTACGTCGAGCCAGCATCTTGTCTCGGGTCGTCTCTTATCCCGCATGCCTCTAATGCGTCTGTGGGTTGCTCCACTGTTGACGATGCTTCGGGAAGTACGGCATACTCCTAACTATAGACAGGGGTGCACCTATTTCCACAAGTAGGAGTTCGATGAAAGTAATCGGTCGTAGAAATGGCGGACAAATCAATCAGTCAGACTTTCGAAAGATCCGCATTCAGTTATTAGCAATTACAGCATTTCGTAAACCGGCGACCATAGAGCGCATAATTCCTACAACTTACGAGCATGTACGATTTTTCAGCGAGAAGTAATTCGGATTTATAAAGTAGATCTTTGACAGGCGGTTAAGAGGGCCAGGTGTGAAACCGACGAGCCCTGAACTAATGGAGCCACAAATCAATAGAACGATGGGCCATCATTACTTCTGCTAACACAACGTGTTTACCGCACAGAAACTGATAGACGGACGACCGAGCTTTAGGGGAGACACCGATCCACCTCTCGTCCCCTCACGCTCCATCGGCCATATTGTACGGCGCGGCGTACCGTGTGCGTGCAAAAGTGATTTGGTGGTTTCTGTTTGGTATCCCATAATTGAAAGAACTTACGCTACTTCAAAGGAAGTAACACGCTTCAACAGCGAAACGAGCATTCGCTGTTTATGGCATTATATTGTCGCTCGGCGAAGTCTCCACACAGATGATCACACTTTTTCCCAAAATTCGTATTCGGCCATTTCCGGTTCTCGTATTTTCCTTAGTTCAACAATGTATTTGCTTATTGTACCTATTTGAAATGTTACTCTGCGTGAACGTTATATTATTAAAGGGTACCATGTTTTTTGGTTGCAATGTGTGCAAATATGACTCTTCATTCCAAATGATTAGTTGATGAAAGGTCTGCGTTAAGATTAAATCGAGCAGTCAGTTTGTATTCAAATACATCATTTTCCTTGCTCCATTGCCCCCTTCGTGTTTTTTCACTGTTATTAATAGGGGAAGCGAATAACAGTGTATGCATCTCTGAAAGTGTTGGCGTTGAAACTACACAATTCGCATTTTTCATATACCGTGATACTGCACTTTAATGCATATGTTCAAGAAAAACCATAGTAATGAGAATAAAGTTGCGATCACACTGGTCTGTAAAATTAAATATTATTATTTATCGGTATAAATAACTACACGAGTAATATTAATGACATTTAACAGATATCTAGCTTAATGTGGAATAACACTTTGAAACCCGAATCCGTTTTTGGACGATTGATCCTGGCAATAGCAAATAATCCTGAAAATCAAGAGTACACGTACACGCACTGTTCAGATGTCAGTCTTCAAAAATCAAGGTAAATAAATAATTGGGCACAAAAGGCAATTCACGAGCAAACGGATGTGACAGCGAACGAGCACCGAGGGAATTATTCACGAGGCTGGTGAAACCGTTTGAGTCTGTGCCGCGTCTCAGGATGACAAATGCGAGGCGCGTCGGCACAGTAGAATGTCCTCTGTAATCTGTCAATGCCCAATGGCCACGGGACCACATTTCTGGTCGGGCCTGTATAGATGTGTCTTCGTCCTGCGGCTTACATGCGGTTCTTACATTATTACTATTAGCTACAAACGCACCGTTACGGTTTTATTGCTGACACGGAGTAACTGCGCCGTCTTCCGTCTCACTTGGCACCGCGCGACACCGCAGACGAAAAGAATCGAAGGATATGATTAATGACACATTCACGTGTTGACTGCTCCAGCAGTAGCAGCGAACGGTTCTCGAATACGATCAAATCGCTCACCATTTTACCGTCCCACATTTTTCGTTTTCGACAATGATTCTCTCATCAGAGTCGATTTATTGTTCCGAATAATCGTTAATAGACTTTGCTTGTTCGCGTTCTTCTTCGCCAATTTCCTTATTCGCATTGTTACCGAATATCCAGAACCTTTCTCTCGCATCGCTTCCGCGCTCGATTCAAACCCGTCATCGGTCGATGCTCATCTGGCAGCGCAGCTCAGCTTGTTCCGCCGCATTGTCAAATGTGTTGTCAACAATTACTGACCTGCTGGGTGGAAACTCGCGCGCCCCATGAGTTTACACACAACACGACGACGCGCGTTTTGTGCAACTTCATCGCCGCGAGGACCGGTATTCTTCATCTCATCTCCTTCTTAAAATGTGTTCTTAGTGAAAAAAGAAAGAACGTCGTGACGAGGTTCAAAGAATCCTGTGCTTACGTTATAACCGACAATAACGATTTCCATCACAGTTTCAGGAGTTTTATTTTGTGATAACTGTACAAATTCATATATTTATTTGATCCACAAGCCTTTTTAATTGCAAAAACTTTGTTTACTTCATTTACTTTAATTAACTTCATTCTAAATTTTTCCCGCACTTTTACATGTTGAGTAGAGAGAAGATTAAATTCACTTTTTGAGTTTTTTAAGCAAATGGGTTTTGCACGTTAGATACAAAGTTACACGAGACGTTCATAAAAAAGAGTCATGTTGCTATCTGTTGGCGAAAATGGAATCAACGTTTTTACGAAAATTGTGGTCGTAACATCTTAATACGAATGCGGAGATCGGGCAGGTTTTGCGTGACGCCAGTGTGAGGGCTTTGTCGCACTAACTAGAATTGACAAGCAAGCGCGTCCCACAGGATGCGTCACGGGATCCTGTAGGACTAATTTACGGGGTCGCTGTTCGGTGGTGTAGGATAACGACATTGATGGATATATTGTTACTTATACTGCGCTTATTGTGACACGAAAATCGAGATGCATGTCTTTATTGTTTGCTTATTTGCAGCTTTATCTGTGCAAACTCCAGGTAACAATGGCGATTACGGCAAGTTCAAGACCGTGGAATACGAATCCATTTCGCTTTCGATATGAATCCATTTCAAAATTGTATATTTGTTTTATAAATATTACGAAATTAAGTTATAATATTATAGTATACAATAGCATTTCCATTCAACAGTAAAATATTACTTTTCGAAAATGCACATGCTTTGTTGTCGCTAATAACAGTTATCGTTTCTGTAAGTATTTCATCATTTTGTACAATATGCCATTACCTTTATCGTACCAGGAAAGTAATTCGTTAATAGTATGAACGGAATGTGATAATTCGAGTTGACGTTGGCTGATTTTGTGCGGAGTAGTCGTTTTGATCAAGCTATTGTAACCGCCATGATGGCGGGATTACACGGGGTATTGCTGGAATTAAGTCGAGTGCGTATTCTGACACTATTCTTTACCGCATGAGATACGGGTAATCCAGGATAAGGATAATCTGCACTGAATAGCACAATGCCACGTATGCTCCAGGTGAGAATGCTTCACTTAATATGGCTGCTAATGGCGATTGACCACACACTCGCTCCATTGTGCCATTGTGCGAAAAACTTCGCAGTTATGATGGGCTCGGGTGTCGTAATCTTTTTAAAGACAGATTTTCGGAGAATAAGCTCTCAGAGAACCATTCCTGTCACATACACGCTATCATCATCACAATAATTCCGAGCGCTTTCTATCGAGACCTGATCATCGGACTTGACATTCATATATTCAATTACAGTAAATGCCATGTCTTTTCGACGATCTTTTTTTGGATCAGGAATTCAATTAAATATCCAGGTGTGTACGCATGCGTATGTGCTCAAAAGTAGAAGCACACTGAAAACCGACATGGCTAGTTTGAAAAGAGAATATTTGCTCTTCAATACTCCATAGTAGTTAAGGAGGCGTAATCATCGTGTAACTACTGGTTCTTAGCTCTCCCCTGCGCTCGTTCGATCCGCATCGTCCTCTTCGTAGATGTTTCGTAAAGATAGCATTCTCGCCTGGAACCCGATACCTTGGGACGGAGGCAGCAGTACGGCCCTCGAAACTACATATAAAGAAGGAAAATGCAAACCCGGTCCCGGGATGGAACCGGGAACTATTGTATTTGTTCAATTTACAGTTACATAATTCCGTAATGTCGCTTTTTTATACTTCTGTATGTTGCAAACACGAGGACAATGAATGTCTTTCAGATTTTGCGAGCGAGCGGCCGTTTACAAAAGCTTGCTGTGCCCGTTCTACATAGGGTGCGGACGAGAAGTGTCAAGTTTCACAGTTGTTTCTGTAAACAATAACTGTGACTAGCTCTGTCAGACGCTTCACGTCATCGTCGATTTCAGGCAAGAATGTAGCTTTCCCAACATACTTCGGATAATTTTGTTACATTTCTCTATAGAAAGGCACCTTATCGTTGTCTTTATTTGAAACTGATTTAGAGAATGCTATCGATGTTTAAAAAAGTTGACCATTTTCCATTAGTAATTTCTCGTTTCCTCTTTCGTCTGCATCTGCCTGCAAAGATTCATGCGCCGAGAATCAGCGTACGAACTAGATGAGAATTCATGAGTGGTGATTTCCGTTGTTCGAGGCTTTTGTTTGTATCACGCAGCTTCTTGCATCTTTCTACCCGTTTTGTTCCGCGGCTTTATGCCCTGGCCTAAAATAACACCTCAGGTTTTTCGACTCCTTCTCCCTGATTCCTTCCAATTTGTCAATCAGCCGAATTTCTTACAATGAATCAATGGAATGCTTTGAAAGATTCGACAGTTACTCACACTCGTCAAATCGAAATGCCACGTCGTTATCAAGCGTTTCAATTGTTTCATGTGTTTCAAATAATGACTTCCACGATTGCTGCTTGTTTGAACAGGCAGAATATCTTCAAACTTACAGGAAGAAAAGAAGTCGGCATATCTGCTTTTGTGATCGGCAGATAATTTATGCAAATGCCCCCAAACAACATTGTGGCACACATCGCGACTCCGTTATAAAAGCGGTTTTCTGCTTACATAGTTGGTGCACAGCTCGTGGCATTGGCAAACAATGCGGATCTCGTTGTTGTTGTACCAGATTATCCGTACGGACTCACATCCCAAGAGCGGTACGTTGGTTGCCTACCACGCGAGTAATGAACTGTTTATTTTAATAGTGGCGAACGGTAGTTGGATGTATAGCTAGCCCCTGGCCATCTTCTTCAAAGCCCGGTTCAGCGTGCAAAGCGTTCACTTTCCGCATGAGAACGAGTGAATAAAAACCCAAATATGCGCGCTTGAAATAACAGACTGGAATGTGAGCGTTTCTAACAGTATGCTTTGAAATAATTAATATTTAACCGTATTTTATCGAATAGGAGAATTTACGTTGCCAAATAAAAGGTTGCAGAGGATGAAATCGTTCCATGGAAGAGGTGCGCGTCCGCCGTGATGCAATGAATCGAGAGATGCGGAGAAGGCAGGGTAACCGTGACTAACAGAACTAATCATGACAAATGCACTCTTCGTTGTAGACTGTGTTGCCGCGTTGCCACACCTGTGTACCAGTGAGTACCTTCGCATTTTTATAACTTTACTTGATTTGCGACTAACGGATTGACTGAACACTTCGAAATTGATATTAAAATGAACTTCCGATTTTGGATTGGTCGATGCGAAATCATCGCGCGTTGACGCAAATCGTATTCGGTAGAAGGAAGACTTGTTGGAAAAAAAACCATGGTTTCCACTGTTGCCGTTGCTATTTATGCGTATTGCTTACACTTGCGTTGCGGGAAACTTTCCGCAAATTTCACGTCTAATCCGAGGCTTTGTTTTCGTATCTGTCAGCGTAGCAACAGGTGATCGGTTACCAAACTGGCGGTCTGTTTGTTCACGTGCCTCCTCGCGAAGTTTTCTTTGCCTTCTTCCGCATCTGTCTCATCCTCTAACCCTTGTTAAAATCTGCTGACATTCACGGCTGTAAGTCGGGTACTAGCGAATGTCTTAATAATAAATTTAACTGTATTTCTAGAAGCTTAAGCATTAACAAATGTTTACGAACAGTTGTGCACTCCGAGATAAATCAAAGATTCGACGTTTGTTTCCAACATTTGTTTATGCCGTGGTCTTGAATCTTTGGGGAACTTTCGTCGTGCCGACTTCTTTAGTACCGTGGATGTAATTCTATAACCGTGCATATATCTGCGCGTCTGTATCGCGCCTGGGGCTCGGGTCACGGCCTCTTTTGTCGGACGATGATGTTGTTTCGCTTCGTTATTGGTTGCAAGGTTGCACGGAATACAGTGTCGAGCAAAGTATTACAGTAGCCGTGTTACGGAGGGTCGTTTTGCCAGCATATGGGCACATATCCGATTACAAGACGTTTGTCATCATCAGAGCAATCATTGTTCCTTCCTTCTGAGGGTGCCACCGCATATACGAAAGCTTTAAAATGATGGTCAATTTTTTCCCAATGCTCCAATTTTAACAATAATCCACCGGAGCTCTATTCTCCATGAAAAAGAATCAAGAAGACAAAAAACCACCTTCAGTTGTCCATGACCTGTTACGTGGGAAAATTAAATGCTGAACTTGTCAAATCTGTTAACATTTTACTACATGATCCGCGCAACGTGTCGTGCCGAAGTAATTGCTTCTCAAAAAAAATTAATTCTTTGTATTAAAAATACACTATACTTTTTTTTTCACACGATGAACAAATAGTTCCATAACGTATTGGGGTTGCTCGTAAAAAAACAGCCAAGGGGAAAAGTCGTTTTAAAATCTTTCGAAGCAAGTACCAATAAAATGCAACAAATTCGTTTTTTCCGTTACCTGAGAAAGGGTAACGCGATCCACGTAACGCAGCGCTTCGAATAGAGTTAATCATTACGCGTAATCGAGTAGTAACTGGGTAAAAGTGTCGATTTTTTCCTGGGCACTTTTATACAACAGCTCGTTTACCTGAAACGCCCCTCGCGAAACATCTGCTATTCAATTTTACCATGTTTCGCGGCGATTTAGAACATTTTTTCACGTAAACGTGAGACGCTTTTAACCCCAATTTTATAACCCATTGATACCGGGGTCAGGCTATTGCTCGTAATAACTTCATAGGCAACTTTTATGTAACCAATAGATTACATATATATGAACGTTTGTGCGTCATGCGTTAAATTTCCTCTCCGCGTTGAATCGACTTTTTAGCAGTCTCGTTTCAATTTCTCAATCCGCATAGAAACCATATTAAATGCAAACTATCGCAACTGGAAATAAAAGTTCATGCTTCAAACGTGGACAATCGGTTTTATTTTCTAGTTTAACAGTTGACAAAAAATTGAGTACAGAAGATATTAATAATAAGAGCGTTGTTGAAATGAAACTGCGCATTAAGGGAAATTCATGTCAGTCATAACTGCGGAAAATATCGATTCATACAGTAGTAGCTTAATTATTTGTGTTAATTATTTCAATTGAACTAACTGTGTTTCAATAACTCACATGAGTTCATTTGAAAATGTCTCTTTTATAACACATTCCATTATTTTATGCTCTTTCACGTTTTTAATTAAGAGTCAAAAATTCAGTAAAATTGACTATAATTAATACCAAGAAGCAACATCACCTAAAGTATTCAATAAATTTGGTTAAAGCAATCAATTATATTAATGATCTTTGTTATTCGTGTAATCTTTAGTTAACTCTTATTCAAAGTTACTGAAAAATATTACTATCTCCCTCAGTGTGCAATATCTGTCAATGAACAAAGTTTTCGTCTATTTCTTGAATTGTGTCAAGACCATTTCGGCTTTTATAAAAATTTATAAAAAATGGACTTTCGGCAAAGTGCGGATTTACACAATTGTCTCAAAACGCTCTGTTTTATAACAAAGTAACGAACACTATGAATACAAAAATAACAGTTTTTGCCAAAATATTCTAATCAACTGTGAAACCGACAAGGTTTGATTATACGAAAGCAATAATGATTCCATACACACGGAGGGAAAGGGTTCTCCGATCGAATATCATGTACACTGGGTACGAGACCGTGTACACCGTAAGCCTATAAATCGTGGTAACCATGAAGAAATGATCGCTTTATAGAATCGTCGACTTTAATTTACAACCAGTAGGAGGCCTCTCCTGTGCCCTTTCGCGACTCCTCTCGATATATCACAATTGAGGTATGTTCAATGCGAGTCGTGAATTCGCACGGGGAAAAAACCGCTAGACCTGGAACGGCTGGTCCATATTTCCCTGTCGATAACATTGACGTCATTAATGTACGCTGGCGAATGGCGTTTCTAACTTAGCTCGGTCCATCGACACGCGCGACGAATACATACAGTCGCGCCAAGTATAACAGCACAGTATAGCATCGCAAACAATAAATATGCACTGTCTGAAATATTTACATCATAGCACTCATCTTTCTACGTCGAATACATAGTTGCTAATTTTATTGCTCAGCCATTACCTTTAAACACAAATGTGACTGAACTAAAAAACATTACCCAAATACGAGTAATGAACATGAAATACAATTCAATAAACTGAAGAACAGATTTTAATCTCGATTTGCTAAATCGATTAATTACTTCACGTATTTATTCCATGTTAAACTGACGAAATTCGGCACAGTATTTTCGGTTACAATAATAGTCCGATATAGAATATATAGAACAACGTTTCGAGCCAGGAACATTTTTCATGCGAGCGCGGTTCGTTCTCATTCCCGAAAGCCGTTTGATCGAATATGTTGAAAGAGGTTGAAATCGACACAGAAAAGCGTGCGTGATGGATGCGGCCCACGGGAATTGTCTGAATTGTCGCACAATCGAGTAATTGACATTTGGTACGAAACATGAGGCAGATTTAGTGTCTTTGAAATATCAAGAAAGTTTATCCTCCCCACGGACAGTCTTCAGACGGCAAATAAGCGCGTGTCTAAGAGAAAAAGGAAATCAATATATCATCTTCGATCACTGCCACTGATACTTCGACACTGGTTTACGTATATACCGTTTACACGCCAACATATTGTTGGCATGCAAATTATTCACTTTTCTCCCGTCCTCGAAAGAGGTACCAAGAACAAATTTCTTAAAAAGTTTAACAAAAATTGCGAATCACTGAGTTGTTTATATCTGTTACGGTTTAAAGTATCTTTTAATATAATCGCCATTATCTTCTACAATTATCGTGCGGCTATTTGTTTAGCGATGAGGAGACTTCCGAGTCCATCGGTCCATCAATCATTTCCATTGTTCCTGGTGACACGTGCGTGAACTATGTTTTGGCATTGGCACCATAGGTGAGTTGCGGAAGTGAATGGGCACCCGCGAATTGTAGGTGTGACCGTCCAACAGGACTGTCTGACGTTGGACAGAATAACCCATTATATCTTGGCCAAGATCTTGAAACTCGTCTGGCATACGTTCCCTGGACACAATTTTGATGGATTTTTGATTGATCTGCGATCATGGTACAGACCAAGTTCATGCAGGAATGACATCGAAATATACCCCAGAGACATAAGATTAAAAGAGACGTACCTTTCTTCGAGGGATTCAGAGATCCGAAGAAGATTAATCGTAGTGAAGTGAAGCAAGCTGACTTCACGACTGACAGAAATACACTTCCCAGTAATTCGGAGCTGCATCTTTTAAATTTTCCCCAAAATAGTTTTCCATGCGCCGGGTATTTTTAATTCAATTTCTGGAAATGGAGCGCAACTATCAATAGTGGACATGTGAATTGAAGCAGTTAGATCCCGATGCAGCACTCTTTAGAAGAAAAAAGGTGCTGCAAAGGAAGTTGTAGCGACAGGTAGTGATTAAAATGCCGTTGCCGATCGGCCGAATCGCGTCTGGGCGGATGAATCGAGCAGAACAATGGTGCTGAACAATGCCCATTATCTCAGCAAATCAAAACAATTATCGCATTCAGTTTTTTGTACAATAATAATGTAGACAAGCGGGGCCAAATGACCGCCTTGTTACCTTTTTAATTGCAGATAGGCACGACCCATGATGTCTTCTATACATTCATCGTATCGATACTTCTTTAAATTGTCATAAGAAACTGCTTCCGTATTTAGACTGAGCCAGAAGTGGAATTGTTGTGTGAAATTAGCTGGGTTTCATCAAAGGATCTTCCATTCTGCGAAATTCCTCAGATTCTAAGATGAATGTTTTTCCAGTGAGAGGAAACCATTAAACATTTCATTCCTAGTCATTTGACAGGTATGAGGATATTATCCGCGCAAGTAATCCCACAGAATGACAATATTTTTAATTCTGGGCAGAGTGTAACAGGATCAGAGAGTTCGTGGGTAATGTTATACCGTACATCCACCGCTAATCTACTTTGGTCCTCCGTCCACTGGCAGAGTTAACTTTTAATCTCCTTAAGTTTTAGGCTTGAAGGGTGAACCATTTTGTTTTCCATTTTCGACCGCGGTTAATATATAATCCTCTTAGAAACATCAGGTATCAAACGCTCGCTTGCACGTTATCGAGTTATAGATACGAACGATTTTTCGATAGACACGTCGTCGGCCAAACGCCATCTTTGAATAATTGGGTCGCTCCGATGAGACGCGTTTCGAAATATTATCGACAAGTTTCTTATCCTGACAGTGAAATACTCCGATATTGAATAAGGTTAACTGAATGACGTGATTAGTCATTGCTGTAAAGTTTTCAAGCGATAGTTCACAGAATGTCAACTACTTTGTAACCATAATTTTCTAACTAAATACCCAAGATTAAGTGAAATATTTTTTTGTTAAATTTGTAATAAATTGCATACATGCGTTAAAAAATCGTGCATATAAGAGAACGAAAGTTCTCTTTTTCGTTTCAAAAGATATTTACATGTGAGGAATTGTAAGCTTAACATGCATGAATACGAATAACGTTGTAGACTTCACACAGACTTCAAGTCTATTCTTGAAAGAGTAATAGCGAAATTTCAACTTTTTTCATATTAAAAAATAATTTCGCAACATTATATGTGAAACGTTACCACGATCCTTTCAAATAAACTGTACGTTGCACTGTGGAATTAAATTAGTGAGACACGAAGTGATTAAACACTTCACATGCTTAGTCATACATTCAATTAATCATTTCTACCGGCGGCTTTGTTTCACTTGTTTGAGCCGCAAGTTAGTCTGTAAAACTGCAGAAAACAAAAAAAACGTAACTGAAACGTGAACAACAATGACTGCAAACGGATGCGCATGTCTCATTTAGGAGTGCTTCAAGTGCGACAGGTTAGCCAATATGGATCCGCTTCCTGGACAATTCTATTGAATTTGCAACAAAATGAGGTGTACGGTAGTCGCCTGTGTAATTAGTGAGGAGGCAACTTAATTCTAGGTTGTCGACTCGTTCGCCTGTCTGTCAAGTGTAGAAAAGGTAACAACCCTGCGCTCGTTCACCGCGATTGCGCGAGCCGCGCCAGACTGAAGAACGAGGAGTGAACTGTTCAAAAAATAATCGTTCGATTTAATCATCGTTATTTATGGAATCTTATCTTTCATTCTGTCTCGTCCAAAAGGCAACATTGAAGTCAATCTTGAAAAATCTCTAAAAATAACAAAAGAGAGAGTGGATCAAGTTTGTCAGCTGAACAAATGAGGAAACTCAAGGCTGAGAAGTAAAAATATTTGGGCCGAGATCTTTGAAAATGAATTGATTACCTTAGTAGTGATTAATCTATATTGAATGTGAGTAATCGCGTTTATAGAGTTAGAACGAATTATTAATTAAAACATTCTAAGCTTGGATCTGATCGTAAACATCAGTGGTGCCCTACACTCGGCGCAGATGAATAAAATACGTCATTTCATCAAAACAACATTTTGTACACAGATGAAATTTCCTCATCTCTTGTAAATTTAACAGGCGATGGTTTTAAATAACTTATTTACAGATATGACTAATCTAGCTTTATTTGGCATTACCGAAAATGTTTATTAGATTTGATTTGTTTTTGTCACAGAAACTATTCATTTCCTTCAAATAAACACTTCATTTCGTACAAAAAATTGTTCTCTTTCGAAAGGTTTACATTATCTGATTTATGTACTTGTAATGTAGCTTAAAAATGAAACCATAACTATACATTTTATACTTTTCAACCAATTCATAAATAAATAGTACAGTAATAAAAATTAGGCCAAAAAAAGAAAAATTAAATAATAAAACGCCACATCTGAATAAAGAACATTTTGTGTATTGTTGTTACGGTTGTTTTCATCCCTTTTGCTACTAAAGTAAAAGGACTAAATTATATAAAAGTTATCAATTATTAATAGTCTTATAATTGAGAATACATGTATGTATATTTAAGAAGGATGTTTAATAATACGACCAGTAATAATCGCTAACATTCATGTTAAAACATCATTATAAATCGTTCTTTTTCGTTTATTATTAACGAATATACTTCTTATACTATATGTATATATATATGTACATGTATTCAAAACATAATCACGTAGCAGTTATTATCTATGTACTTCAGTATGCAATACTTTTTCCTGCCTAACCAATTTCACATCAAATATTCTTCTGTTCTTACTGTTCCGAAGAGTCGTCTGGTGAGAGCGGAAAAAGTGAGAAATCACGCGTGCAATTACATAAATTTCATCCCGTGGACAAAAAATGTCTTAGTGTTTCTGACATACTTTCGGGATCATTTGAAGGTACGTGCGAAGAGGGGTTGGCAAAGACGCGAGTGTTGCAGGGTTACGTGCAGGGTAAGAAAGGGAAGCCAAAGAAGGGGAGATAGTTGGCAGCAGAAACAAACGTTAAATGCACCCAGGCATCCGGAAGTAATAAGCGATCCTACTAAATCGAACCTGCCTCGTAAACCAAAGTGCGACAATGGCCCCGACAATGTGAGCAACGCGCCGAATAATGCGACGCGATTTCATAATGGCGCTCGTAAAGTGTCGAAAGTACGAAACACTCCTCGCGAGTATGCTCTTTATTTCTCATTCTCTCATGCTCGCCTTATGCTTCCGCTAATAAATTCTTCCATTATGCAACGCCTCGCGTGAGCGCGAGCAAAGCGTCGGAAAAAGCTTTGAGAGACAGCGGCACAACAAACACATCTTTACGATTTGTTTGCAACTCGACAGCTGATCGATGCCGTGTTGCCGGTAATAAAACGCGGCGAGTTTCGAAGGCGGGTACCGATACCACCTGACGCCATCCATCAGCCCAATGCGTCTTCTATTTCGATTTCGCCGAACTGGATGAAAAGTCGCGTCATCTTGATTAAATCCGCATACTGGAACTCCAATATTTGTGTTTTTCCCCTCGACGAGATTTACTGTTGTTTCCTAAAACATCGCTATGGTCGGTACCTTTTTCCAACTTTGGCGAGATGTCGAAATCGGTATTTAAATAGATAATCTAGCCTGAAATAATCTTCACGTTCTAACGGTTGACAGAAAATCGGTTAGAATGTGTGTGTACCTGTTGCTCTTAATCTATACTCCGGAAAAACAACATGATCTCCATGCGAGTTCTTAGTAAAAAGAGCGTACTGAATAGAACATATGTTGACTTCATTTTGTTGAACTGAAATAACTTTTTGGACAAAGTACAGTATGATAATATTTGATAAATAAATTATTTACACAAAATTGAAAAACAAAACTTTTGTGATAGTACTGTAGATATCTAAATGCAACATTTTCATTACATTTCATTGCATTCATCAACTCGATATGGTGATATTACATGTTTTCTAAATGAAATGAAGTGGACCAGAAACTTCAATTACATTACGATGTTTATTGACAACTGTCATTGACAACGTCGTGCAAATGATTAAAATCATGAAGATAAAGTCGCCCCATAACATAAAGTTACCGACACGTTGGTCGAGATAAGGCATAAAGTCTTTCATGAACACAGATCCTGAAGAGCCATGTGCGTCTCGTTTAAGTACTTAGCGTTGCAATGCTTTTGCGTACGTGTACGCACGTGCACGATCCCTTCAGCGGGATGACATCCAAAACGTTGCGTGTGCCTTATCACAACGTTATCTTTCTTCGTGTCGAATAGCTTGAAACATAATCACGATAACGATGGATAATGGAGGGGGCATGGAACCTCGGCGTTATGCGGAGTTACATTGTATTATGAGGATATCGATAGCTCCCTAGACATCTGTTGTGCTTCACAACCACAAACAAACCCTACTTTTTCTTCCTTTTCTTTCGGTGAACGCGAGATCAAATATTCATTTCAATAGATCAGTTTTTTAAATACATGCTTACGGTAAATACAAGAATTACTTGAGATATAATCTTCGGATAAAATCGAGCTACTATTGGAACTAAAATTAAGTTATAAAATCGGTACTACTATTTCTGAATGGAATCTTCAGTTCGACATGCATGAATATACATATAACTTCTCAAGAATCCAGAGTTCTTTTTACTAGAATCGTGACTTGATTGAATTACTTTTACCGGCAGAATGCTGCAAGTGAGCAGTACTAGCATGGTGCTCTTAACTGTCGTCCGAAGAGACTCAATTGTCCATCGATGGACATTCTACATCTGGTTGTGTTTCATGCCTGAATTACCGTGATCAAGATATTACTTTCATTGACAAACATAAACGATAGGCATCAAAAACCTATGGATAACATATGGCTAACTCTGTGATCAATATACAAAATATAATTACCGCAATTAACTCTGCATGTTATTTGAATTAAAATTGGCTTTATATTATTATATGAATTAAAGTGATAGATATTGATTTGTATAAAGATCAGTTCCTCCCAATTTGTGGATTAAGTACTTTAAATTGAAATTCATATGGAGAAATTATATTCTCGTGTTTAGATACTTAGATACCTTATTGTTAGTGGCTCAGCGTGTTACTCTGTCTTGTTATCCCGTGGGATTCGAATTCTGAGCATCCATGATCGGATCAGTGGATAAGGGTCAAAATTGCAGGTATAATGCAGACCAACATAATGGCAACGAAATGGTAACAGACGTTATATAGCTTGCCGGTTCGTCTTTGCAAAACTCAGTGTTGCTCCTTTCAAGTATCGCGGCGTGCTCAGATCCTCTTCTTTTTCGACACGCCCAGATCGCATATCTATCTATATTATTCTACCGTTTTATGTCCAACTGTACTTCCTCCGTGTATGCACAATTCGTGTCACATAAATTACTTACCACTGTCACAACTAGAAGAACACTTGCAACAATACCGTTCGCAATTGAGGTTACGAATAGCAAGACGATTATGGAAGACCTGATGTACCAGCGCGAATTAATGCGCAAAAATTATTATTTACAACATTAAAAAAAGCTAAAGCTTATTTTAAATCTGTTGGTGTCAAGTCGTACATTAATGAAAATATGTATTTTATCGAAGATACTGCTGTTATTACTGTGCTATTTTTCACTTGTTTCATTTTAAATAACAACCAATAGTTTCCGTTTTATCCCCATCATTTTTCGGTATTTAGCAAAAGAAAGGCACTTCCAGTCAAAAACGCTGCGATTGCAACCCAAATACGGACTTTACGGCAAAGCGTACGGCATATAGTATGAGAAACAGAAGAAAAAATTCAAATAATATTTTCAACATTTTTACGATTTCTAATCCCTTCTATTTTTTCCAAAAAGGTCAACTTTGTCATTCAACTTTGAGTGCCACACAACAGATAGCTCTCGTGATGGGCATCAAGAATCACCCCCTATATTGACCCTTTCCACAATCAGGGGCAAAGATATTAGAAAAAAGGAAGTGATCTGCCTAATTTTATGGTTTCCGTTTTATAACTTTTCCTCATTTTTGAGAACTTCAGAGTCGACGAGGTATCATTCCGTGCTAAGTAAAGTTAGCACCCCTTTATCGTCTATTCAATGTTTCGTGACATTTCGGCGAAACTTTTCCAGGAATTAGTCAGGAACTCTACAACTGTTGCTGGACTATCCAAAGTTAATTAATTACTTTCTGATTTTTAAAAAAAGTAGATTCAAAGTTCACAAGGGTGCAGCACAATGAAGAGTTTGTGTGCAAAAGGAAAGCAACTGAATACTAATATATTGTCGTTGTCATGCTATATAATATATCTAAAAATATATATATATATATATATATATATATATACAGGGTTATGTTTATATTATGTACAAACTCTACATGCATGTCGCGTAATCATCTCTCTCCCTCTCTGCACTTCTTTTCCTTTCCAGCGTTGAGCCACTAGCACGAGCGATAATGCCTCTCATAAGTCAAAATGATGTATACCCTCTCGCGTTCTTGTAAGGCCCTTTTACTGAGTCCGCTATTCGGTATATAAAGCAAGCGAATATTTCTAAAATTTAATGTATGTATGCATGGCTATTTAACATATGTATCATTATTGTCTCTTTTGAATGTGCAAACCTACAATCATCATTTTAATACTCGGAACTTCCAGACAAATTTTGAAATGTTTAATTAGCACTTAGTTATCTATTGCGTATGTTCCGGTTTATGATCTTACAATGAAACATAAAATTACTAAAAAATCGATGTTACTTTCTCTCTGTTACTGTTAAACCGTACTGCTTGGCACCATTAAGGACTACTTAAAGTTGAACATTGCACAATATCGGATGCTTTTTTACATGCTGTTGTACGAATTCCGAAGCACGAAACTGGAAAATGTGTGAGCGTACATTAGACGGGTACCAATAATCGTCGCATAACTGGAACTGAAGTACGGAAAAGGGGTTTCTTGTCATCGTACCGAAAAGCAGAAGACGATGCTCAGGGAACCAGGCACGCCGTAAATCATCGGTTAACACTCTGTTTAGGCGGGGCGGTTTCACGGTGGGTACAGTCTATGCTCGGGTCGTGCACTAAATAATTCCACCATTCGTAATGGGGTGCGGGAAACGTCCCTTCTACGCGCGACCCCTTTTATGCAAAGCAACAAATTGATGTCTTAATATGAAACTACTCGATTCTGTTGTGTGACTTTCCGCTAACAAGTTTTCTTTTCATTCCGTCGTAGAACAGTACAATAATACATATCGCATACCGCTGAATTAAATTGTTTACACACATCAACGTTATCAAGTTACAAAGAATCAAGCTCTATGGAATAATTATAAATTGTACATAAAAATATCGTGGAAATAATTGCTCGTGCAGCTTTTGTAATTATTATATGGGATTACACAAGTTTCACACTAGCTTTATAGATCAGTTTAAAAGTCGTTTCGATGAAAACTGCCGTCTTTGAAAATTTTATGTGTAATCTACATGTAAATTTATGGTTCATACAATTGCATTTTTCACTAGTAAAATGGGTATGTTTTATTATTTTTCTGCAGTAGTATAATATATTTGCATTACTGTTTTTGTAATATTATACGTCCATAATTTTGTTAAACTTCCCAATAACTGCAATTTCACTATGTATATTTTCCATCGTAAAGAAGCAATAAATCGTAATGATAAAACTTCGCGAAACAAGTTATCAATACTAAATCTTGTTATGTCGGAAATTTCATGCGTAAAGTACAAAGCCTCGGCGAAACTGAATCGGAGTCGTTTTTCGCGTTGCAACTACCGGTGTTAAATCTTATTTCGTTAGGTCTCGGTCATAAAGCATAAAAAAGTCCTGGTAGAGCAATATCATTAACACCTCGAGGTTTCAACATAGCATTCGTCTTACCTTTGAGAAGCCACGATAATCCTGCGCTCGCTATTCTAAAGAGCGCAACACGCGAGCCGGCATTATTTATAGCTTGTTTTTAAATATTAAATGATACAAAGGTGCCGCGAGATTAAGGTGTCCCTCCCTCCCTCTCCTATCCGTCGCCCTCGCCCTCGCTTCCCCCCACATTGGTGACGCGCCCCGAGCAATCGGATAGAGTCGTTATTACTCACCGCATCCTGCCGGAGTCGAAAAGCCGCTGCTCCTTGGGGTAGCGTACCAAATTTCGTGGCCGGATTTACGGTTGAAGAGTGAGAGGAGAAATTCGTGATGCCATGTATTATCGCCTCGATAAATCTGACACGAATATTTTAATCCGTGTCTTCACCCCTCTATTTTTTTATTCGCTCGATTGCACATTGAAATGTTGCGTCGAAACTATAACTTCTTCATTGATGGTAATTAATATTGATCGACGACGCCTAATCACTCTTAATTGTCATATTAAGATAATAGCCATTGAAGCGATGAAATATGCTTAAAAACGTAGTTGAAGAGCGGTTTTCGCATAAATTGGTACTTCTAATAGCAACCAGGTCTTTTTTATGCAATACAAAAATTGTGATTTATTAATTTATTTTTTTGGGCATCACCCGCGATACCTGCTCGAAAAATGCAGGATTAATAATGAAGAGGGATATTACGAGTCAAACCAGGCGAACATGTTCCTGAAATAGCAGTGCGAAATTTCCCGGCGTTTCGTTTAGCCGCGTATGGCAAAATGTGTAAGATGCAAATGGAATGATTAGCCATACTTTGGAGTGAAAAATGAGTTTTGGGCGTTTCATTGTGAGTGGTATAATGTTGAGACAGAAATTGCGTGATGTTGAGGGTGATGGAAAGAATTGCAGGAGGAGGTATTCTCATCCGTGTGCAACGGACGGGACAGGTGGACGAGCTCCCACATCGCGGACACAGATCGCCGCCTTCATGTTACACAAATATGCCCTTACGAGCTGAACAGTAATAATAGTCTACAAATATACAGCACATAGAAGTCGTCGATCGCAAGCTACGGCTGGGGAGGGCTTGTTCCTTCTTACGTGCATAATGCACTATCGTGATCGATGCAGTATTCATTCTCCTGTAGCGGCAAAGTTCTTCCACTTTATGTACATGCCTATTTCATAGCCCCTTCTCGTATATTTGTATACAAGATCGATTCATAACTAGATGATCGATTAATACAGTATTTTATTGATTCTTCTATTTTATTGTATTTCACAAGAGGTAATTCCCTTTCATCTTTTTCGTAAAAATTAACAGTTTCAAATGTTTAATACATTTTGGTACTTGCCATATTGTATATGAATCGAATATTTTACTTTCTTAGGCTCGCTACTTACTTACAAATAAATTTTTGCTTGTTGCTAATTATATAAGGCTGTTACAGAATTATATTCACACATCTTATTTACAAGTTCTCACTTGCTGCCGTTAAAGTTACAAAATAAACAAGTAATGCACACATTACACTGGATGATAATAGTTTCACAATGATTGTCCAGAACTCAGTATTATGTAAATAAATATTTCATGTAACACTATTTACTTACCTTACTTGACAAAAATTGTGTTCCTGAAAAATGTATAACGACTTAAAAGTACATGAAATAACTTTCGGTGAAAAATCATATTTATTGTAAACAAGAAAGCACAATTAAATAATTAGGTGACATCGTAACGAGTGTAGTGAATGGTTAACACAGAAAATACTTCTAGGAATAGAGAAACAAAAAAATTGTAGTGGATGTTCGCATTAAACTTACATACGTCCAATTAAAATGTCAATTGTGCTCCGTAAATCAAGTTGATTTTTAAAGAAACAAACAAATATGACAAGCAGATAAACTTAATTTCTTGTTTTATCTAAATTACAAACTGTGCGTAACAAAATGTATGTCAAATAATGAAAACGAATATTTGTGAAACTTTTTGACAATTATCATTTTCCCGTTCATTTGAAATGATTGATCACATGTTTAGTCAAAATCGTTTCTTCCAACTCCTTCATATAAATTATTTTAATGTACATGTGTGTATTACGATTAGTACTAACATATTCACTGTTTAACCATAAATGTGAGGGCTTATCATAAAAAACGTAAGAATGAATCTTTTACAGTATATCAGTGGTTGACCGTGTGAAATTCATCTTTCATTCATTCAATAAATGATTACCGTATGAAATATTCCAATAGTTGTTGTCATGCTGCAACAGTTAATCAATTTTACTGCTCCGTCATGAATGACTGATAAATAGAAGTGTTAATTTCTCATTAGAAAACACTGTTTATTGAACCACTTATCTTCCCTTTACCTTTCCCTTTTTCTAATAATTTCAAAGCGTTTTAATCAGCGGTAAATACTTAGCCGATTGACATTTCTTATCTGTTCAAACAAAATCAAACAAGCTTAATTTTGATAACAACATTAGAAACAGGAATATTAAGCGATTAAGCGAACCGAAACATCCTTTGTACTCCGATAAACATTATAGACAAATACAGTATATCTGTGAATACTTACAATGATTTATGATGTACATTAGGTACAAAGTTAAGTTTGAGTCTTGCTTTAAGAATTAAAATGTACCCTTCTAAATTTATCTCCCGATCTCCTTACTTCTAAAACGTGCATTACTAATACATTCAAATATATTACTAATATACTTATATACGTTACTAATATTCGACATCTAATTTCCTCATACCTAAAGAAGTTGAAAGCTTTTAAAAACATTCGAAACGAATTTTTAACAATATATTTTCTAAATATTGCAGTAAATTGTTAAGCAGACAATACATCTACTTTCTCGATGTACAATATTTCATAAAATACCGAATAATACAAATTCACGTTACTTTTACACATATATTAGACAGTTTGATTTATTAATTACCCTTATCATTATCAGTTTATACGTAAGACCAGAAAATATTTATGCAACTCAGTTTATGTTATACATTTTTTGATTTATAAAGAATATACTATAGAATATAATATAGTAATAATTAAAGCAAGATTGACATCTGACTATAGCTCCAGTTGTATAAATTTCATATATTCCTTATATACTACTCACCATATCAAACAACAATTCGAGTGTCTTATTATATAGTAACTGTGGCTTTAGGTTACATCAATATTTGAATATAATTACATGTTATGAAACTTTCGACTCCATCGGGCCTACATTGTAAAACAAACATTTGAACTATGAGTGAACTTTCTTCGGGAATCTAATTTATATTAAACAACCTTTTGCAATACAGAAAATCGGTAGACTATACATAACACGAGACACGTAATTGAATCACGTAAATCGCGGTCGATTTGTGGTAGGGTAAAGGTCGGTATTCAGATTGAAACTAAGCTTTTGTTAACGTAAAACTAATGAAACGAATGTTTTGTAACTTTCTTTTTAGGAAAATGTGTACGTGACGATAAATTTGTATTAATTTTTTAGTTACAAAATAATTATTTATTTATTAATATAATGCAATGTAAAAATATTATTTTAAATAAATATTATTCTCAAATGCTATGACAGTAATATATAATAACGTCATTGAATATAAATTCTGAAGGTAAGTTTCCTTTAGATTAGCTTCAATATTAATGCAATTTCCAATATTTTAGGAGGTATACCAATTTTCTTTTTTAACAAATAGTCCTTGGTATATGAATGAGATTGATGTACAAGTAATTCGGTACAATATTGAGATAAATATGATTCCAAAACTAAGATTGAAATTAAGATCTATATTAAGATCCGCTCTGCATGTAAAAAATATTCAAAATAATTAAATTTAAGTAAAATTAGTAAGTCACACTTCGTTGGAATACTTTAATACAAAAAAAAAAGGAATTACTCGGTGGACGAAAGCGAAAGCGGACAATTCTATTTACTTCGCTTATATTGTAAGCAATTACGTGTGCCATCACATATTAAATATTAAAATGATGGTCTATATTAAATAAACTTTTGCACAAAAATGTACAACTTTTGGAATAAACATCGACAGTATTTATAACAGTAATGTAAACATAGTAAATTTTGTATATATTTTTGTACTGTGTTGTACATTACAACTATGCACTATTTCAATCATTCATTGATTTCAAATATAAGATACTATGACTCAACGCTAATGTCATATTTACAATGTTTTATATGCAGTAAAGCAATGCAATTTCTTTACACACAGAAGTTACAGCTTTTCAACAAAATTGAAGTTTCTATAGATACTTTGTATCAGTAATCGTACATAGTTTCGTCTACAAAACGTATTTTCATAACAATGAAAAGTCTGATATTGATTGCAAACCTAAGACACTTATCTTAGCCAACCCTGAACTTTTACATATGAAAGAAATATTAATCAATTGACTTTTTCTGTAGTAATCAATTTTATTGTCATAATGTTTTACATTTACCCGTTTTACATAGTGTCACGTGGTACATTTCCATCATCATGGTTATATTTTCTGCAAAATAAAACGTGAATAAATTATTTGTAATTAAATTGAAAAGCTGAAAATTTGTTTTCAATAATTCTGAATGAAATGCACGTTAACAACGTGCATATGATTTCACCTGTTCACGAGTGTAAACGTATAAATAGAGAATCATAAAACTTGCGTTCACCATTTTTTCCACGCCACGTAAGTGTGACTGGACTTAGTTGTATATATTTTTATGCCTTAATCCTACAGTGTTCCGAGGAATCGTTATGTGTAGCCTACGAATGTCAAATGAAAGCATTTAGTTAATTCACAGCATTGATTGCAGCTCATACAACGGCTGACGATCGAATGAAAAATTCTGATAACGATAATAACAACAATAATAACGATAATACATATCACTGTCGAATGGTGAACAGGAGAAAAATGCAAAATAAGATTTTTGGATTGTCGAGATGTTATGGTAACTAAGCCCTTGTTTGAGAACTTTGACTTCACGCAGCCACCATCTGTCCGCATTTGCCGATCTGTGCATATAAACACATGCGTGCATATTCGTATGAAAACACGCGGGAATACGCGACTCATATGCGTGTGTATGTACACGTCTGTCATATACGCAGTCGACGCCTCGTGTGATTTAGTGTTGGAAGCGCCCCATCATCGTTGGGTCCCGGTTCCCGTCCCCAGGTTTCGGGGGATTGCGACATTGTGTTCCAGTTACATATTTATCGTGTAACAAATAGGCGTTCAGTGTTATGATATCGCGGGACCACCGGACTGGTTCGTTTTCGCACAGGGCGCGTAAGGATAACGCTATCCATAGGGGGCGAATGAGGGCCCAACAAAAGCAGCTGCTGCTGTTCTTCAATGCAACATTTGCGGTAGCATGCTTAGCAATTTCATTTACGTGCGTCCTGCACAAGTCAATTTAACCATTAAACTACTGAAACATCTTATCAAAATCGTCTCTGCGTTTAACATTACGTCTTACAAAATTCTTAATTATCATCATAACTCAATGTCGATGGTGACAAGTGAATATGAATGGCTATATTTAACAGACGAAATATTACCACGTGGAATGAACAGATTTTGCTGCATCTGCTATATTATTAGCCAAAAACAGAAACAAAATACAAAATTTTGAAAAATGTGTTTCACAAATACACGATCATACCGTACGAAAAGTTGTTGTTCAATTGCTTCAATTTTATTTACTTAATTTTTTTATTTACTTTCTTTATTTTAAAGGATACAACAATAAACAATAATATAGCAGTAAACAAGCTTCAGTAAAGTGATTGCGCCTTGTCCTTGATCTTTCTAGATTTAATCAAACTTCTTTGATAGTTTGTCTTTCTTTGTCTCTGAGTGAAATAAAAACAAGAAACGAAAAACATAAAAGTGAGCTAATAAAAATTTCATATTTAATAATACTTAAAAACGTGTTGATAAGTTATATTAATTATTTGTACTGCTACATATATGTCAGTTTCACATGACTAAATATTATGTCCAAACAGTTGATTGCTTTTCAAAAATGGAAGAATACTTGAAAACGTAATTAGTGTTCTTTTTCACGACGTGTCCTGCGATTCTACCAACCGACACCTCGGATATAATTTGTTGCAAGTTTATTCCGCGACATGTCTTTAGGACATAATCCTTTCTCCAGCTGTGACAAACAGTGTTCCACGCTGCATGTGCACAACCATTACAATTCGCTTTCTAGACAATTAAATGCTTCTGCTGCTACGATAGATTCCCGCTGTTGATCATTTTGTCGCTCTTAAAGATCAACGTAGATTTATCGTTAGTCGGAAGAAAATATTTATGCTAACCCGCTTCAATGCCCGGCCACTTTGTAATGTGTGAAACATTTTTACGATTCGTACAATTGTAAATCGAATTGATTAAGAAAATTTGTTAAAGGCATTTCATTGAGCTGAACATACCTAAACAAGACTTGTATGGATTTTATAGCATACATTATAAGCTGTAGAAAAAAGAATACAAACATGTAAAAGTACTTGATAGAATACAAATAGTTATGTTTAGAGAAGTTTGGCTTTAATACTTGTGTTTGTTTTGTCTGCCCTACTTCTTTTTTTATTCTTACGCATGTAAAGAACATCCTTAAATCAATGCGTTCTTCGTTTTAATACTTGACCAGAATAAGAAACTAAGTTGAAAATTATTTAAGAACCTACTGACGTGGTTTACTACGTTAATGTTTTGTACAAATATCAAAAGTGGTAAGGCAGGAAAAATGCCACGAGGGCAAAGGAAACTATACTAATATTTATAAGAAGCTAATCTCACTCATATATACTGTCGAGGTATAGCACTGAAAAAAAGTAGACGGTGGGGGAGGGGGGGGGGTATTCATTGTAAGTCGATAAAGATTTAAAAATAAGTCTAAACGACTCATCGGTTAAGACTAATAATATCAGGAAAGATTAAAAATATTGCAAGTCCTTTGATTTTTCATCCATTCTTCGTCAGTGATTTTAATCACCTTTGTTGCGAGAAAGTTCCTGTTATATTTTCCAGAAACCCGTCCTATCGCATGTAATAAGATTGTCGGGCGGGCTTCCGTAGATCCTATTCGCTGCAAGGGTTACGACATTCGTCTTCTTGTATTAGCCTTTGCACACCGCGCACCTCTTTATATTTGTTCCCTTTTTTGAGCGTTCGCCGAACACGCTTCCACCCTACGCGTACGCAAGTGAAGACTATGCGTACGGACAAAAGACTTACACCTTTCCATTTCTTTCCGCCCTTCCCGCGAGACGGACGACGGCGAGCGCGGATAATGGGACGCTTTTTTGCGGCCATTGTGTCAAAACCCTGTGAAAGGTTCACGCTGCGACGAGTAAAATCTTCAGCCAATAACATTTCGCCGACGCGACGTGATGATGCGATATTCAGTAACTCTTCAAAAGTCTGAAAGTATCCACCAACCTGATGTACTCTGCGGTTTTCTTTAAAAAAAACTCCATCTTGAATTATGGGTCCAGTAAAAGGGGTTATTTACGTCGATTTAACATTGGATTCATGATCATTGTCTATCTTACTATAAAATGTATTTACAAATAGTTTTCCCCATCGGAACACCACTCTTGCAGTCTGTACAAAACAACACAATTATTAATCTCAAAAATAGTTCTTCTGAAGAATAGTTTAACAAAAAAAAAACGAATATTTAATGAAATAAAAAAATAATTTATGGAAGAGTGGTATAAAGAAAAGTGAAGTTGTTCCCACAAATTTTAAAGCTTCACGTTCCATCCACGAATGAGCACTGTGCTCGTGTAGCATATACCCTCAAGAACGATTTGTGAACGCGAAATATTAAACGTAATCAAAAGAAGGGTCGCGTGAAATGATTGAAGCCTTCGCGCCTCACGGATGAGTTGCGCCGACTACTTATTCCGGCACAGTTGACAGTGCAGGAATTCGTAATGCATTTCACGGGATTCGCCTTCTTGAGTACCGGGATACGATATATTACGAGTTCTCGACACTCCAGCCAGAGTTTTTTTACTCTGAATTCGAGTCCTTCCGCAGTTACATTCTGTTGGCTTCTCAAGAATAGAGTAACGAGATTATCGCGCTTGAATTCGCTCAATTACCATTTATTATGCCAAACAACATCGTCGCATGGTTGTTGGTTTGACTCAACAATGATTGTTAGATTCATTGATGAAACCAAAAAGCAATCTGTAATGGACTCGAATTACAATTAATGCACATGTACAGCATTCACTATATTAACACTTGTATTACAATAGCCAATTAGATTACCATTGCTACTTTGCACAATAACGAAGCGTGTGACAGGATTGAAAACAGTTTATAACACGCACGTAATGAAAAGTATATTTGTAATATCGCATCCAACAGAAGAATTATATCAAATAATAATGTTAGTGTTCGATAATGTGAAATAACTAGTGCAGATGTTTGAGAATATTGCCGTTGGGGAACAAGGGCCACGAAATAGTCAGTTTGATCTCGTCAGGGCACCATGTACCCCTCGTAAACCGCGATTCTCTGTTACTTCTGCATCGCAAGGATGACATCTTAACAGCCATGAATATGACATCCTCCCTTTTTAGAGGGTTCGGAATGGGATAATGCAACGCTTTATACCTGAAGCCAAACGTTATTGGCATCAAATCTAATGCCTACACATGTTAGCATTTGTTTATGCAATACATATTTCTCTGTACAAATTTATACGTGTTGTTGATTCGAACTGGAAAATACTTGTTCTTGTTGAGTGACGACGTTGTTTTTCAATAAAAGTAGATTTGAGTTGCGAGAAGTATATTCAACTGTTTATTCCCGGCTATATACACAACTTTTCGTAAGATCATTAACATAGATGTGGAAATAACGCTATCCTTCCTCATTTGTAATGATCAAAAACTTAAAAACAGTATCAACATGAAGATAGATTATAGTCAGTATTAACTTGACGAACGAGTAGTTGTAACAAGTGGACATTTTTGGCACAGTGAGTCGTACCCTGTAATAATTTCATTATCAAGGTACGTTCTAAGAAGTTACCTATTATTTTGCAAAACCCATGATACTTATCAAAAATAACTCTTTTCAATATTTTGTAGGAGATTGCTGTTATTATCTTATAATTCTCAAAGTCTGTCTTTCCTAAGGTTTCATATTTATCTTTTTAACTGTAAGTTTATGAGTTTAAAACGAATTTTACAAAATTGGTATAGTTAAACTTCTAACTTATAATTAGTAGACAATTTTATTTTAATACGTATATTTAATAAACATAAACATAGATAATTTCTTTTTCTGTTAAGTTTATGTATGGACAATACACTGCATTAGATATTGCGTAGTATTATTACAATATCGAGAAATAGTGTACATCTGAAAATAGCCTTTTCCCTATTAAGTATTCATCTAATCCATGTACATTAAGAGACATAATCACATCTTTAAACAAACATTATACTTTATAACTCAAGCGCTGATTATTGAACCGTTTATGCACAATTATACGCAGGATGTACTTATTATTTTAAGATGGATCTTACATAGGAATCGTGGGATGTAGCTTTATGTAAAGAAAACATGATATCTAGTATCTCAGTAATTTCTACAAATAACCTGGGAGTAATTAAGTTGTAATATCCTGAAATGTTACACTGTGTAACACGTGGTGGTATCGATATTCTATACATTGATTACAACAAACAATGAAATATATTAAATTATATGCTATAATGGGAACAACTAAATAATAACTATTTAATATACGTTAACTCTTTCATTACCCCACGAGTATACACTGCCGCATAGTAGTAAATCTGGTGATGATAATATCAATGTTAATCACAGTGGTAAATTTGTCATACAATGTTTTGTGTAATTACAGATATTAACATCGAACTTCCATTACGGGCTGTAACAATATGAAGATAAAGTTACATTAAAAACGATTTTATGAAATAACAATCTAAGGAAACGTTATTTCTAGAAACGATAATAATTCTCTGCAACTGCATACGTTCTTCTCCATATTTCGCATAACTATGAATAACTGTTATATGTAGTCAACAACAAAAGTGTATATATATATATATATATATATGTATATACTGTCTGTACATTTTTAAATGCATACTTACCTCCACTGCCTCTGTTGTGAAAATGTTCGGAAAAAGTACTTACACAGAAGTATTTACACAAGTCTGCGAACTATAGAATTGTTGACGGTTTGCGGTCTTCCTCGGTAGCTTACGATTATGAACCTTTAAGAATTATAGAGGAAACCAAGTCTTTGCCGAACTCTCACTTTGATTTACGATTTGAGGTTTTGCAAAGAGAATAACTACACCTACCGGTAGTCATATTTCGGATACTTTGAAGATGGGGTGATTTCAGAAAGGTTGAAGAAGATATGGTGAATTAAGCAATTAGCTGAACTTTTGCCAGATATTCTTTTATTGCATGGTACAAAGACTTCCGCTTTTCACTTTTCCGCAAACAATTGTGACATATTTTAACCGCAAGAGATTTATTACTCATTACCGTCACTGTTAAATGCGGATTTAGGAATGAATCATTTTCGATGGTTTCGTTACGTTTCTACCGCCACATTCTGCAAAGATTATTAACGCTGACTTAGGATTCGAAACATTTTACACATTACGTGACATACGGATAGGAAAACTGTCATTCAACATTTATTTATTAAAAAATTATACCCAGTTGTTATATATTAATATAGTCTGCACGAAAAAATGTATTGAATATTTTGAGACTCATTGCTCTTCCAGTTTACTAGACGTGCGACAGATTTTATAAATCCTTACTTCTATTTTGATATTTTAGTAATTACATTATGTGAATTTCAATCAGAAGTTAACAAGCTTTCAAATCGTGCTCATTGATAAAGCGAAACTGTATTTGTGTATAGTTAAATATCAGTAATAATATCAAAATGTATGTATCTGAAAACATTTTTGCGAGAAGTATGAAAAAGTTGTTTGTCAAAGTTGTTTTATCCGAATTCAGATTTTTATTTTTCTTTCAAGCGTGATAACACGGATGATCTTTTGCAAAATGTGACGAACGCCCGAGTGAGATTTATGTGGGAGACCAATGTGGGCGTGTCAAAGTTCTCCGAAGTAAGGGGTTTAGTTGGAAAGTGAGCAATAAATCCGCTAATGAGTGTTGTATGCGCAGGCGCTAATCTATGCAACAGCAATTCTGCCCCGCCCGCGTAGCCATTCTCTCCTGTAGGTACAAGTTGTCGTCTCTTTCTTTAAATGCCTTTCACAATTTTCAACAATGTACAATTTTCTTTATTTAGAAGATTTCCAACGTAAACACTGTAAATCAGCATTCTTTGGCATTATCTTTAACGTTCCTTCGAGCCGTTTTAGTATACTTTCCTGATATTCAGTAAATTTTTGTCCAGGTTATATTGCAAAAAAGCGCACAGTACACTTTTCACTCGTGTTAATAAATGAAATATGATTATGCACTAGCAAACATATATGCGCAAGTGTATCGTACGTGAAATCCTAAAGACGTTACATTCGCTCGTGCTTGTTTAAAAATTGTATCAAACATTTTCATTCCAAATACTTGCCTTAGTATCCAACTAAGTCAACTATTTAACACATTCATTAAAAAAATAAAAGGTAACGAAGCAAAATGTATTTTTATGAAGTTTTATTATCAGAATATATTGTACAGTTATATATAGGGTGTAAGATCCGATAATGTACTACTTAAATGTACACTTAACAAAGATTTTATTTGTCGCTTATATACACCAATTTTACGTACATTCACAATTGTAAAAAACGTACCTAACACGACAGAGGGAAATGGTAGGAAAATGGAGGGAGTTAATGTTTGGAAGCTGTAGATGGCATTGCAAATAAATACTGTTCTCCGATTGATCATCCTACGTAAACAGTGTAAGTAACTTTCGTACGTATAATGCCTTGGGAACACTTTTGCCAACCCGATTGGAAAGTTTGATCGGTAGGATCGATGTATGCGAGCGAGACAGCCGGTCAACCTGCGAGGTTTGTCGCGATAAGCTCATTTTCTCAACAGGCCGAATACCACATCCGTATCAGCATCTGTAGCCGAGGGTGTGATGAGAGCAAGTAGAGGCTAAAGCCCGTCCCAAACCGGATATGGATACCTAATGCACCGCCCCCGCCAATCGAATTCGACGAATCAGGCGCGAAACGGCGAGAGGAGCGAGCGAATCAGGCGGGCCGCGTTTCCTCGCTACTTCTACTCACTTCTACAGCCTCTCTCACCGAATCGCGATCCTTTCGCCATATACCGCGACTCCTTGGCCTTTATTCGATTATATCAATCTTACCAATAAAATATACGTTGATCCCGAAATTAATTGGAGTGTACAACTAGAGAGACCGGTCGATGCACGCTCCACGCAATTTGAGCAACACCTTGAAATTCGCCGCATGAGCACCGGCGCGCAACAAAAGGCAATCGCTTATTGCAGTGCTTCCAACAAGCCGGGAATTATGCGTGTCGTTCTATCAATAGACTTTCTATTTCGTGACAAGAGTTACCTCGCACAGAAAGGAACACATTCACGCTAGCAGTGTCTGTTAGTCCATGCAGAATGGAGTTTAAACGCGTCTCTTTCGGAGTGACAGGCGGCTGGCTAGTTACGGCACCTTCTTACGATGGATATATTCACACGCGAACGCTGTACAGCTCACAATGAAGCACCCGCGTATGCGCAATGCACGTGTGACGCGCCACGTATGACCAGCATTGTAATCCCGACGTTACTCGTGAAACGCCAAACTAACTTTCCGTTCCCGCGAACGTTATCATTCACCGCAATAAATAATTCGCTTCTCACTGAACATCGTTTTATTTACAAATCCGGTGATTTAGTTGAACTTTTTTTTCGTCGCATTAGATATTACAAACGGCAAGAACAGTTATAAAAGACACCTGGTAGGAGAAACGAGGAAACGAATCAAATGTAGTGCATAGTATCTGAAATTATCGATCAAAGCCTCAATAACATTCTGGTTTAATCTCTGCTTGAACACGATTACGCAATTCTCGATATACGAGACAACAACATGCCTTCGTGCTTTTCGTCGCGATTGTGACATTGGCTGAGTCGCGTAATGAAATAAGTAGTTATTACTCGGCTCGCGTAGTCGATCAACTTATCGTCAACAGCGCGTTAGCAATGACAGAGGACCATCGGCAAGTAGGTGCGCGTAGGCCGCCGACTAATGAGTTACATCAACCCAATGGATCCAAACGTAAAGACCGCGAGGCGCGCGTAAAGAGAAGGGAATGGCGGGAGTGGGGGGACAAAATAATGATGAGAGGCGCTCGTATTTGACCCCCAGCCCATTGCGCTAGTTACCAGGCAAACGCGTTCAGCCGGGGTCACGCGAGTCGCCACCCCAATTCCCCTAATAGGGACAAATATCATAATTGCTGCAGTTTCGCTAACCTTCCAAATAGATTTATTCTTTCTTTCTTCGCTTGCTTACGTGCGTGCCAACAATTTTTTCGCACAGCGTGACCGAGTTACAAGTGCGCGGCAGTAAACGTGATTCGGACTATTCTATTACATGACTGTAGACAGTAACTCCAGAGATACGCTAACGAATAAAATATACATTAATTTCATTCGTTAGTAGCGACTCTTTTCATGAGGCAATCTAGTAATAAGTAATGGCTTCTGGAGCGCTTGAAAAATTCTTTACATTTTATAAAGTTGCTAAGTCTTGTACAGCGTTTACTCAAAAGTCGCAGCAAAATTTTCTCACGAGAAGAAGTTATTCCTAAGGTTCGTGCAGATTAACAAAATATCGACGTATAGTTTGTATCTTCTCATGAATGTTTCATTTACGTATTTTTCTTTTACAGAGAAATTAGAATGAAAACAGTTATTTTCAAAATATCGAAATCGTCAGACGCAAAAATATAACGGTTTTGAAGAGTTGTTAAACTAATATTTACAGTATTATGAAAGGCTGCAAAAATATTTGGTATAAATAAAGTTGTAAATCAGTAAGATAACAGACATAAGAAATGTGAAATTTCTTTTCATGTCTTGGATATCATATTTTCAATTATTGAACTTACCACCGTATTCATCCAAACTGAATAAATCTCTGATCTGCGCGGTTGAGGAAATCAACATAATAAATTCTTCTATTCTCGTTATGTTTGCAATGAATGCGTCAACGTGGCGTGTTCCCTTTGGTTAGCTGACTTGGGAACAGGTTAAGCGAGAGAAAAGAGTGTGCGGATTAGACAAAAGGTAATCCGGACAAGCTTTATAGAAGGTTATAAAAGTCCGCAACATACGGTCAGACAATACTCGATATTGAGGCACACAGTCCCCTTGTCCGACATGGTAATAACGGCGTTTAGCAAACCACTCTGACCACGTATAATTTTAAATATTATTTGACTTTTATTTATAACACATTGCTCAATAAGTCGCTGTCTGACACATATATGGTAACGCTGTTGACAGACCCATATGAATTCTGGATATTGCTATTTTTCAAACGGCACGTGTCAAAATTTCAATTTTGAATCAAACAATTTTACACGAAAATTGAAGCATGAGTAAGTTGCTTTCGAAGTGGGTGCCTCGTTCGCTCTGTTTGGCGCTGTTCAAGCGAGATAAAAAGAATTTCTTTCATCGGTATGTGATAGTGTGATGTGACGATGAAACATCCCCTACTACACACCTGAATCAAAAAGATCGTCAGCTGAGTAGATAGCAGCCGCTGAAAATCGTCCAAAGCGTCCAAGAACTCAAAAGTCAGCTGGCAAGGTTATGATATCCGCGCTGGTATCCAAGTTTATGGTATTTTGGGACGCGCTTGGTATTTTGTTCATCGACTATCTTAAGAAAGGTAAAACTATCAATAGCGAATATTACATGGCATTACTGGTACAATTAAGTGTAGAAGTCATGAAAGAACGGTCTCACAGACCGGCGACTTATTGAGTGATATGTTACCTCATCACCGCTCGCCTTACGACACTGACGCATACATATAATAATATAACGCAATATAATGACGAAATTTTCGCATATAATATAAAGTTCGAGTTTAAACGCTCATAAAGGCTTATTAAAGGTTCATATAATGTGTAATAATGTAGAAAATCTTAATATTTGAATAAGGATTTTCATAAAATCATAATTACTAAAATTATTCTTGATCTCTTATATGTGATGACTTAACATGCCTTGGGGAAGTGCATGACATACGTTTTCGCAGGGAGGTTTAATTACAACGAAATTTCTTCCGTCAATCTTAAAACGAACGATACGAAATTCCTGTACAATTGACGGTATCGCATTTTCTTGAATTGTTGGGGATTTCGCAGAACTGCGCAACTGACCGTGAATCACGCAGTATTTCTAACCTGGCGTGGGCGACGACGATTCAGATATGTCCACTTGACCCGCGCCTCTTCGGTATATTTATCTATCTAACCGGGGCCCGCGGTGTCAACACGAGTCAACAGTGGTCAATAAGCGATCAAGTGGCTCTGCGGCCTACACCAATCGCTATTTCCCGCGGTTTTCATTTACAAACATCGCGCACGTATCAGTTTTATCACTACCCCGACGTTCGCTACGGCGCTTTATAGAAATTACGCAAAAAAAATTCCCCTTTCTTCGCTGCGCATATACACATTGGCATGAACGGATCATTTTGTTGAACATCAAAAGCAAAGAATTAAATACAAATAATATGTCATGATCACCCGCTATGTAACAAATAAGTGTTGCTTATCTTTATATATTCCATCAGTTTACACACGTCTTCTCGTTTAGTTATCATTTGTTTTTGGGATGTACGCGTCCGGATGTGAAATGCAGAGAGAAATATTTATCCACGTTATATTTGATACGTTGAAAGCAACAGCGTCAGTGCCAAAGCGACAGATTTAACCTCCCGGCACGATGTCAGCGGTTCACATTAATTCATTGGAATTAATCGTGAGCGTCACCGCGAGGCGCAACCCTGCTCTCGGGACTCAGATTTATTGAATCAACCGATTAAACGGTTGACGGATTGTGTCATCGCGCCAAGTGTCAGAAGCTTAAAAATTTTCGACCAGATATCTCTCAAGTCGGAATTTTTCGGCGAACCCGTGAGAAACCAAAAAAAATAATCCCCCAAAGGGTCATTCAACGAATCGGTTGAAGCGGATTTCAATCGTTTCACTCAAACATGTATTTATATGTAATAAAATATCCTTCGTTTTAGAACAACTAAAATGGTTTGCCAAAAATGGTATTAAAAAACTCGTTTTGGATACATATGAAGATCCGAGTAACACCTTCACTTTAATGATATAATTTGAAATGATGTAATTAGAACACTACATTTCTCGCGCTGACAGATCAACATCGCGGGCTCATCATTCGATGACCAAATAGTAATAGTAACGTTTTTGGCTAACGTGGTAGTAACAATAACTTTGTGTTCGTATACCTTATTGCAGTATTGCGGTACTTGTTTTGTCTAACTCCTTAATAAATGATAACGATAGTTTCCATACAACGTGCATTAATGACAATGTATGACTTCGCGTGCAGTGCTAAAAATATTACCGGCTGTACTCCTTACTATGTACAAGTACTATACATGAGAAATTTACTTCGCGGAAAACTACGTCTCTATCTACCTTTTCACCGACAGCTATCTGACAAAACCATTTGCCTTCTATCGTGCTCCTCAGACCTTTGCTCTTCGCTATAATGTTCTCAGACACGTTGTTTTACTGTGAAATGCACCTTGAATTAAAAAAGGAGTATAAATAACGGCAAAGCAGCCGTACTCGCTCGCAACGTCCACGATTATGATTCCGTATAAAAGCCTCCGCACATTTATGCCTGTTATGAACGACTCATGTACTACTCCAATTACAGTAATACGTTCTCTCATGTATATTCTTTTGTAACGTTTTCCAAAATGTGCATTGATTTTTTATAGATGAAATGAATTGTTGCAATATGGAAAAACGCATTTACAAGGCTTGAGACATTTTACCCGAACCTCCCCCATTCGCGAATAATATTTTCAAATAACATAAATGGAAGAGTTTTGTTCCACGTGAACAAATAACAGGAAGGTACGCATTGTATAAACATAGTAATGGTATTGACAAACCGAATTGTAATAACGCTCAATAGGTTTTATATTGCATGTGTTATGAGGAAAGACGCACGCGAAGGGTCGCAGGACTCGAGGCCGTTAAAGACAGGCTTGATCACAGCTGTAACCTCCCACGACCCTCTGGCCGATCCATCAATGATTCACCAGTTAAGAACGCGGAGTTTTACGCTCGTCACGAAACTACCACGGATAGATTTGACTCTCATCCTCCAAAAGGTCTCCATTGGCATCCCCGACGCGTCCAACAATAGTGTTACCCAAATCACTCTGTCTAGCACATGATTCTAAGACTATACCATGTCTTCTGCCAATATCCACGAGAGCACCGAATTTCATACATACTCTGGGAGGAATATTAACAGTTTCGAGTTACTTTTAAATAAGCAGTAAAAGGACGAACGTTATTAGTAAAACAAACCAGGAACAAATATAATCTAAAAACCATCCTATGTCTGAGACACATCTGTTGTAAAATTTTCGGTTATT
>JABFPT010000027.1:17273-31473 GCA_022817245.1 Nixonia krombeini | reverse complement strand
TACACCAGATATATCCAAGTTACTTCTTCAGCTCCTTCTTTAAATAAAGTTTTCTGCAATTTTGTCTTCATATGGTTATCCTTACTTGCGTTAATGTTAATATGTTAATAGCGATTAAAGCATCTCCTTACGCAGTTATACAGCCATGCTATAACTGACTTTTTGAATAACGATGATTTAGAATTGACAGGATTACAGCGTTAATCACGGCGAAGAACGTACAAGTCTAAGACGTTCCCTGCTTATTTACCAGGTGGACGTCGTATTACCGTCGGCTTAGCCACGTCGAGTCACGAAATTCGCAAAGCGACTCTGTGAGGCCATTGGCGAATTTTGTTGAGGATGGTTTCTTTTTAAATTGTGCACGTCAATTCATCTGCATATTGTCCTTCAACTACTAATTTTACAAAACGACAGTAAAAAGTTGTACCTGTAGCATATTTACGGGTAAACGATTATTCACGATAAACGCTAGCGCTATGTCAAAGAACATGTATTGTCACAAATAGGAATGCTTATTTTTCTCAGACCTAATACTCTCTCACTATTAAATAATGACACTTGACTTTAAAGTTTAACAACAATCAGTTCTCCCAATAAAAATAAAATAAATGTTCGTTGTATACGATCCTTAAGAATTCTACTATTTTTTATATTACAATACGGCCAATTATTCCAAATGTAAAAATTTATATAAACATTCGCCAATTAAACCTACGATAAAATTCAAATCCTCGAACATTAACGTATACAAAGATGACAAAGATGTCAATGACACACAACAGCGTAGAACCCTTCGGCTAATTTTCGACGTATTTCTTCTCTTGATCTTCTGGGTAAACATGTCTCAAAGTCGAACGAAGCCCTGCCGTTTTTCGGAAACAAATTTTCCCGGTCCGTTGAGCCAACATTTTTATATCGAAGGATGTTATTAATGGACGTTTATTGTCGGCTTTTCCACCACAGTATCGCGCAACATTTCAACAGGAATTCGTGACGAATGTTCAATACACTTTCAGAACCCAGCTTCAGGTCAATATTAATCCGAAACTTACACAAAGTTTGAAAACATTTGTAACATTTCGTAACGTAAGTCGGTAAGCAAATTTTAAATGTTTCCCGCCCCGGCGTTCAGAAGCGGTAAAGGTTTCGTTATTAATCGTTGGTATGTAACCGCGTAACGTGAGTACAGCGCAAGTACGCGCGCAATCTTCTAACCTAGCAAGAATCCACGAACGCAAGGAGGACATTCAGCCAAGCCTATTTGGTTAAGAAGCTGACGTCTCTCAGCTCTTTTTATTCTTTCCCGCCTTAGTCTCACTTCTGATGTACGGAGCCTGCGATGAGATTCGAGCGTGACAGCTCAAACCGGCACTTTCTTTCTTTTTTTATCTTCTTGCTACGAAAGAGAGTCTCAAGAAACGAGTCCTTTGGCGCTAAGCAGATCGTTGTGCAGCGTACCGCGATGATCCCATTGTAACTCTGGAACTTGGTTATTAAGCGAGCCTCCGCCAACACAAACGCATACCGAAGCGACGGCCCGACCTCGCATTTGCGTCGACGACCATTCCACTTCACGCTTTTCCCTTTGCCGTTTAAATATTAAACTTATTTGTTCTACACTGCAATTGTTTTTCCACGTTTCACGCGCCAATGCAAGTTCAGGAACTGCTCGTTGGGATAACAGCAGCAGCCACAAATTTGTGATCGTCGCATCGCAAGTCCTCACACACGGAAGCCGGTATCAAATATCTTAATACTGTTATTCGCCACTACATTTTCGATAGGAAGTTCAGAGCAGGCATGGCATACATACAATCCCCGCTCCCCAGCCTTACGTATCTTTTCATTTTCCCTCATCTCTCTGTCCTTTTTCAACGGACGCAACAGCCTGATAACCCTGTCCTCTTCTCACTTTTCCTTCGTACGCATGTTCGACCTCTTCATCTGACTCTCTCCTTTCTTCCAAACTGTTTCCTCAGATCTTGCTATCTATATCTCATTCTCGATCTCTGTTACTGATCACCCTCCTTTTTACTAGTAACTTTGTGAGTGATTGGTTAGACGTTATTTTATCATTGTAATCGTGATTACCACATAAATGATATTGCAATTAATATATTTTGGCTTAATTTTCATTTTCAATTGTATATATCGGTGAAATTAATTTCAATGAAAGATACCAGGTTGGTACGGGACAGAGTAATGTTGATACAATACCGATACAAAATCGATCAAATATAGGGAAAACACATCAAGCGGATGATTCGGATACGACTGCAAACATTTCTCGCGATACATCTTTTTTCGAGCGATTGATCGAGCAGAGGAGAAATTCCACTCTATATATCAATGCCAGTGAATGCGACAATCCAAATATTTGCTAGTCAGATTAGCCACCCTACTTTTCCCTCTTCCACCCCGCTCGGCTTCCTGCTACGTGGCTGCCGCGTGTGTACGAGTACCATCTGCGTCCTGCGTAAGTGTGCATGGTTACCAGTTAACATGGTGGTAGTGGCTGTAAGCCTCGAACTCTTACCGATTAGCGAGATAATGGTTGATAATCTCAAGCGGTGATCTTATTTCGCGTGAAAGCCGAGACGGGCCACGGTTCGTCCGCCAGGTGTCGCTCTCTCTTTGCCCAATGTGTACACCTAACCATCAAAGAAACCCTACCAGCTCCTGTCGATCTCCCGCATTCATCCCGTCCGGCTCGAACGATTTGCGATTACCCTACTAAGCGATGAAAGAGGTGCGCTCATTCTGACCGTTCAAGCACTTGGAAAAGCACCAATAACGCGTCACTCACGCAAAAAAGGATTTTGCAGCGATGAGTATTCACCCGATGATCTTGCAGTTCACTGTACCAAAACAGAGGCATTTTTGAAAAAGAATCATTTATTGTAATACATGCAGATATTATATAACTCTTTTACCGTACTAGTACTTTGTAACTTATACGTTAACGTAAATGGATGTTGGAAGAAGACTGAAAACAAACATTTTTTTGTAGAAAATAAAGGATAATTAAAATTTTAAGTACTACTCATTCCGCAGTTGTCATTCCGCAGAGAATACCTGTGAGTAAAAAGTATTCCCACAATAGCGACGCGGTCATGTCATCTTTTTAATATAATTTCCAGCTATCGTAAAATTCATGGAAAGGTATGGTTTTCGCATCCTTACGAAATGCACAATGAACAGGATTGGAATTAGCTCATTTTCCTGTATCAAGAATCAAGTACCATGGACGATGAAAAGCTCTGAAATCTGCCTAAATCTTACGGTCGAGCGGACGGTCCTCGGCAGTTTTTGGAGCAATTGAGCGCAATTCCAGCGATTTCCTGAAACTCCATGTGCCATAGATGCACTGACACGCTTAATTTGTTGCCTTGTCATGATACTTAGTTTGCGTGACTAAAGCCTAAAGCGGATCTATAATACCACTGTGACGTCAACAGCTGTCACTGTTTGTTGCTTTGCTCCATGGATTACTCGAAAATAGATTCAGCGGGGCATAGATATAATAGTCAATGAAAGTAAAACGTAACTCCGGCGTATAATCCGTATTTATGGTCATATATATTTTGTACAAACTTATCGCGTATATGCAGCAAGGGTATTTCTTACAGTCATGTATTTGTAATTTATAACAATGTTAATTGAAACTAACAAATAGATGTAACACACAGTCAAAATTGTTTTGTTTCAATTTTGTTTCAATTTTGTACACTTTAAAATTCAGACTAATAATTCAGTTTGTGTTTTATAATAATAGTTCGTGCAAGATTAAAAATGAAAGAAAAAAAATTGAATAACCATCCGATATATAATTTTTGTCGAACTATGAACAACAGAAGCGTATCTGGTCTATGGCGCATGCTATGTAGAGGGTGGTCGAATGAGCGATCAGGTTTCAGCTGGGTTGGATCTCCCGAGGGGTTAAGTACTTCGCGAAATCCGCGTCGTTCAAGCCCACTGAAAAGGTATCTTCCATTTCCGGATTGGCGCGCGAACCAAAGTGGCTTGGGAAGGGTTTACGCTTTCGCGGTACCACTTGGGCACGTGGTAGCCAATGAAGACATCCTTAACCAGACGCAGGATCACGAAGACGTGCTTATCCCACACTCTTCTCAGCAGGAAAATGCGCGCCTAAACAATGGTCATCTTTGAAAAGACAAGTGGCAGACTTTGACGCTTTGAAATTCTATACTGGAAACTGAGACTTTGAAGATGATGACATTTCAGTCTTTCAGAAAACTGACGCAGCTTCCGACACGTGCTCGTGTTTTTCTTGTTTCAAATTAATTTGTTGTTTTAATAAGTTTATGCATTGAATGCAATATTTTAGTTTCTTTCATTTCTGCATATGTATTCTTGCAAATATCTATACTCACAGTTGCTATCAGAACATAATATGTCTTTTTTATAAATTATTATTATTTCTTTTTTCAGAAGAAGAATGCTTTTTGAAATAGCATTATCAATTTTAATCAGCAGATCGTAAAATACGACATGAACTGTGGTTTGAAATCTGTGGGGAGAGTATGAGGAGACAGCCGAACTGTCATTGAATGTCACGTTTTTCCCGCTGTCTGCTGCTGTTTTCGATGCGCACGTGTCACCGAAATCGGACAGCAGGCCAAGGAGCTGAAAAAATAATAGAAATCTAATTATGTAAATCCCTATATTAGCCACTCGACAGACTCGACCAACAATAGGCGAAGAGTGTCGGGAAACGAGGCGAGCGCTCTTATCAAAATACTCCAGAGAACGTGCCGGAGACACGTATCGTGTACTATCCTTGTCTCCGTCTACCAAATCTAGGTAGTTTGTTTGAAAAACTACGTCACATGGCTTCCACTCGTTAACTTCATGCGCAACTATGCGGGACTAGGATGCGGTTTGCCACGCGTCTGGCAACCGGAAAATGGTGCTCCGTGATAGATTGAACGCCGTTTTGATGATATACGTTTTATTTATACACGTAATGTTGGAACTGTGTTGTCAGGTATTTTAGTGCGCGAGATTTTAATAGGGTGAAAATTACTGAATTTACGGCATTTATTGTGTTACACACAATAAATATATTGTTTCAGCGGAAACTTTACAACACGCTCGCGTGAAAATTCTCCACATTACTATAAATATTGTTCAATATTTAGCGTTGTTACGTGTATTATAGTGGTAGTAAATTTAGTAATCTTCCTTCTAGTTTTTATTGTCAAAATAACACAAGTTATTTTGACTACATATTTTATTTGAAATGACGGGAAATTTATTAATAAGTGAGAAATATTAAGTTTATATATCTATTAATAATGTCGAAATATTTTTTAAATTTATCTTAGGTAGATTATTACTTGTTTTTCACATGATCAAATTAATATTTATATCTTCTAAGTACCACAGTTTGTTATTTTTGCATCTTCAAAATTTCATCGCTTATACTCGTGTTCGACACATGTGTTGTACATCAACTATGAGAAATCAATTATTCACCGACATAAGTTTCCAAAACAGGTGAATTATATTATACATATAAATGTTTTAGAAAAATATATAGATTAGAAAAATGTGTGCACAAATGTTTATTAATCAGTCATTTATTTAGTTAAAATAGTCAGTTATTCGTACATGTTTTTTAATAACGTTTTACATTACGTAGAATTCACATTCCAAAATTATGCTTATCGATTACGTTTAATTATATAAGATATAATTGTATTTACGATAATTATGTATAATAATATATTAACAATATGAAGGCGAAGTATTCAAGCAGTTCTTTTCAAAAACCCGTTTTTCATTTTCTAGAACATGTATTTATAGTTGAATATTGGCGTTACGATACGTAAAAAGTAACAAGGTATTGGCGCTAGTTTAATGAAGATCGTATTTTCGTGGAATCTTGCAATGATCTACAGGGTGGCTTTTATCGAACCCCCGGCGAGTGGGGAACTGCCACCTGGTCAGGCATTGCGCTCTCATCGCACCATATCACGAAGCACTTGTCATGATCTTCGTTATTAATCGTTTAATTAACGAACGCAGAGCAATTGGCAAACACCAGTATCGAACGTACAACCCAGCAAATACTGGCTTTCTAAAATAAATAATCATTCATTCTTCAAGAAACGTTTACCGCGAATAATTAACTACGAGTTATTTGTTATTTATCCTTCATGCGCAAAGTGTTAGAAAGGAAAGATTTATGCTTTGAGTTAATTAAACTATTTAAACGATTGAATTTGTTATATATATATATATTACCATATTATATGTACGACTAATTATGTGTCAAAAAAAGTACAAAAGAATAAATACAACCATTAATGTTAATAATGAATTAAATATTAATTACCGACTGAATACTGTTGCATCGCTCTCTAATTAACAAAGCGTATCATACAGACATTACCAAATACCTTGTATGTGACTGTTAAACTTTAATTGGCTTTGTAAGTACCTTGCATCGTCATCATACATATTGGTATGCATAGTGGGCGCATACATGGTTTACAAAGAGCGAGAATAATGCTCGTTAATTGCTTGTGAAATCGATCGTCGACGATACCCGCATTGATCATCAGAAAAAGTTCTTCCAGCCGCTCCAATTATGACGTTGTGTATTCTCAACATGAGAGTACGGTCGTGCACCCCAACGAAATTAAAACTGCTCGATTTATGTTTGCTCATGCTCTTATTGTTTATCACGTGTCGTTATATCAGAGTTAACCATCTGACGTCTTTATTCCGTATCATACTTGCGTTAATCTGATTTCAAAGATTATAAGATGCGTGTCATCACAAGACAGAGACTTTTTGTATCAAACGTTTCATATACTTAATACACTTATGTTTTTATATGTAATATGCACACAGGCCATTATGAACATTATTAAAAATTAATAAAAATCACCGAAAATGATTGCAAAGAGACGGACATGTTTTGGCATACGGACTTCGTGATCGAGTCGTAACAATGTATAGCGCGTAAAGGATCCTATAAGATTAATTTTAAGGGGAACTAATTACAATCGTAAGAAGTATGTTACTAGTAAACTATTTACATATCGCCGTATGGATTTTGTATACGTGTGAGGATATACCCATTACGGGCTCGGTAGGACTGTAGATCATCCTTGTCGGGCCCGCGAGATATTTATTGAGGACAAGAAGGGAGTCTTCTATTGGGCCCCAGTTACTCCCAACGGGCGGTCGCCTGAATCCCATTCCTTATGACGTCATTTATTCGACTTGCTGATCGCAAGCGCAGGCGTCGCGTGCAGTGCCGGCTAATTGCAAATAGATTTATTGGTTAAGGGATTCCTTTGGAATTATTGCTCTCCCACTGATGAAAAACTGGTCCCAAAACGCGCCTTAGACCAAACATGTGTAAGATTGGGAATTGCGCTGCTTCTTTCATCATGTCAGAAACATAGCGAAATATACATGAGAATTTAGTAAACTAAAAAGAAAAACCTAATAATGATAAGTACTTCACTGGAATTGCAAATCCAATTGAGTTAAACGTAGTGCAGTAGCGCGTATGTACTTCACTTTCACCTACCCGATTCTCGCAAGGTATTGACAAAGAAACAGTGTTTTTAGACAGTAACTTCTTGCAATCTGTATAATATTATAATAGTAACAAATAACATTTTGGTATTCGCTTTAGATCGCGTGAAAATGTGAGCATTTTCTTAATTCAGAAGGGAGCAATTTTGTAACGAAATACCATAAACTTCAAGATTCGAAAAATCGCTACATGTAATTCTTGCTTTGAAGAAATACTAAAAAATTTATAAATATTACAATTACAATATTTTAGTTAGATATATGAAAGACATTTAAGCCAACATATTCCCGTAATTTTCGTAAATTATTTCTCCCTCACATGGAACTGTATTACTGCTTGTAAACCCCCTTTGTTCGTCGTCGGTGACATCAAACAACAAATACGATATTCGTAAAAGTTGCTTCGCTTCATTCCTCGGTACCATGTTATCGAACGTGTGTATTTTTCAAGTCGATCGCGCGTCTTTCGTGGCATTAGTGGAAGGATTAATGGGGCTTTGATGTGCCGCTGATTCATCAACACACGATTCTCCAGTCGTCCCGCAACTCTCGCAGCTTGTCACCGCATCTCTCAAGAGTGAACCATACAGTTCTGTGTAATTAGCTCATTTTTTCACCGCCGTTTTACCTTTCATTGGGTTTCTCCTGTTGTTGTCGCGCCGATTATCACATATCGCGTTTGTGCTTTTTATCATCGCAGGGCATTAAACTTTACTTATCCCTGGCATCCTCTTAGTAAAAGCCATTATTAAAGGCATGATAAAAAGATATATTTTACAGTTATTGTAGAAAGTCCGACATTATGTTTCAATCGATCATATCATAAAAAAAAGATAAATAGTTAATAAAACATTATGGTACAAATGTTGGCTAATTATTATATAGTCTCCCCGATAAGTGCCTGAAATGCGATAATTTTCGATAACCTTTTCCTACTTTACATCAATCAAAATTTGGTTTGATTGATCTCCCAATAGAGCGGCACTTTCCCTCGCCGGAAGCAGGAAACGGATCGGATAATGGTCGACTGGTGCGTGTATGACGCGTCGATAATTGGGTTGTAATAGATTAATTCGTGGACAATGGAAGCGAGGCGAAAACGACGGAGGAAAACAGCGTTCAATGGAGTCTGCACGAACGCGCACAAGACTGCATTTGAGGCAGGCACTGGCATCCTGAAGGCTGAAAGCTGAAAGACGTTGAACGACGGCACGGGCCCACTCGACAGGGATATAAGGTTACTTGTGGGAAAGACGCCTACGTCTTATTATGGCTTGTTTTGAGACCTAACAACTCTTTAATGCTATAATTACGCGGTTATTGATAAGTCGATCAGGTTACCAGGTAGCGGGCTCCGTTGTGCTCGCACAATGTCGTCGCTCGTTGCAGCACAATGCATTGCTTGTGCTCACGACCGGATGGATCGTGGATATGATCCTCCACGTTTCTCACATTGGTCTGGTCCTACGATCGTGCTGCCGTCGAACGCATTGACCATGCGATTAGACGCAGAAACTAGAAGCTACAGTTACAAAACGGCCTAACGTTTCCATCCATTTGCTCTAAATCTTTTCATCTTAATTCGTAGTGAAATAATAATTTGACGCGAAATTTGTAGTCGACAAACTAAGTAGTTTTTCTGTAACCGTAATAGTTTTGTGTTCCTACATCCCGGTCGCTGTTAGGAAGACCAATATTATCAGGAACAAGGGCACAAGCAGAAACAAAGAAGGCGAAAAAAGTCAAAGATTCCGAGCAGCCCAGATATCCAGAAGAGATGGTCGCGTCGACGCATTGTTCACTAAAAGGATCTCCACGGCTCGCCGACTGAGAAGCGGGCCGTCTCTTTGTTTCTACTGGCGTGTAGTATTGATCCATCTATCCCGATGAATCGATAACGTTATTAACAAATTGAATTGTATAATGAAGCCAAATACTTGGCACTGCTTCTGAGGACCGTTCCTACGTGTAAATGGAAGCGTTATCGATCGATGGATCTACCAACACTTACGAGGTTTTTGACATGACAGGAACCGTTTTTAAGGATCGGATGTGAATTCGTAGCCGACTTTGGCAATGCTTTCGATATTTACGCTTAAATCTGCGTCGTATAAAATTCATCGACGTTGTTATATATTTTAATATAACAGTTGTGTCTATGAAGTTACTACACAATAAATTGCAATTACTGAATAGTTTCAACTGATCTACAAAATTCATACAATTATCAATCTGTTACTAAATTTTTTTTAATGGTTTTATATTATACGATTTTCCCAAGAAGTGTTATCACATTTGAATCAATTCTTATAATTACACGTTATGTCAACAAACGAACAATACGTTTACAATTACTTCATTGTAAATTGATGTTTTGTATTATATAAAATGACTATCAGTCACTTAATCATGTTGTTCTATGATAATATACAAACAAAGCTCATCAACCTGATCTAATTTATAATAAACGCTATAAAGCGAATCCCGTTTTATCAAACTATCCTTGAAATGCTGTCGAACTCGTGTCTACAGACACGATTGATTTCACACATTCATACATTACTTGAAAGTAACTTACGAAACTGTACGTTAATAGCTTGGAACTTTCGCGCATTTTACATTCTTACAACGTAGACTGTCATAAGTCATGGTATACGTATATTTTTCTTTCAGCTGTGATCAGTGATGATACACTGACAAATCGAATTTCATTAGCTTTGTGTCAAACACACGACGGCAGCCGAACTTCTATTTAAATGAATCACGTTTAAATGCAGTTCATACCTCCGATACTTTCCATACAATGTTACCTGCATGTGTCATATTCTAAATGATCGTGTCCAATAATAAATAGGTCCGTTACTTTTACAACTGTACAAATGCACTGGATAGAAGTATCAAACGTGATACAGTAATGTGAATTTTGCAACAGAAAGTATAATATTGTAAGTTATTCGGTTGACAACAAAGTAATTTCGGTATTTTCCGTTTTATTTCACACTAAAAAACCTAAATTACTTTCTTGCCAAACCAATACATAAATAGGATGTCGATACGACTTTATTAGACTATTCTAAGCTGTTCTGTACTTATGTGGCGACTAAGTGCATTATACCATATTTATATTACTTTTGTAGTTACGTTCCCGGCTTTATAGTCGCGGTGAATATAAATGAAGTTTCTCATGACCGTGTAATATCCTATCGGAGTTAACAGTCCGCGCTAATGCTCGATCAACATCCCGACATCTGAGGTTGAATCGACACGTTTTTTTGTCAGATGATGCTTGACAATAATTAACCCTTTTGTTATGGATGTCGACTATAGTCGGCATCCATGCGAAAAATTGTAATGTAGGTTTTTTAGGACTGAGAATTACAGTATAATTTAATACCTGAATTATCCTAAATTGCATTTTTATTTATAATAGTTGCAATAATATAATACGACGAACAATTATTATGTAACACTTAAAAAAGTGTACGTACAAGAGAATGCTAAGGTGGCTTTGAAAGACGTAATTGCGAACACCGAGGACTACCTATGTGCAATGTTCACACTTTTCGGCGCAATGCCCCGTTCAGTAGCGTTACACCGGTGGAGCGGACTATCGTAACGGAAGGGTTAAAAAACAATTTTTGTAAATATCATACCCAAACGTCGTCAAATGTCGTGTCCGTGTAAGTCGCAAGCAGCTCAATCATTTTAACGAATAGTATATTTCGATGGGTTCTATATGATTTATTGAAAAAGACTTGAACACGTATATTAGATAAAATGGAATACTGAGAACAAAGTTCAAGATACAAAAAAACTGATATTTCGAAATTTAAGAAACCATTATTGCTATATGCAAAATGTGACTTTTATGCAGTATTAAACGATATTATAAATAAAATATAGTTTCATACGTTAAATTTAATAAGCTTGAAAGTATGAGAAAACACTGTGAGTATGATAATTTGAATAACATCGTGGAAAAAACGATTTGTCAAACGTGGGTTAGTTGTTAAAGAATCACTATGCCGAACGTGTACATCGTGACAGCTTAACGTCTCATAGCTCGCGTAGAAGAGCTGGGGAGATCAATCGATCTCCACCTGCAGCGCGAATGCATGACGCTCGACTCACGGGCGAGTGGTCACAAAATGCAACGGCCGCGGGGCCGCAAGGCCGTGGGACGCGTTCGTCGTTTAGATGCTCTTGTCCGTGAACTCGACGTTCTCAAAATGTAACGAGAATGCGCGAAACGAAGGATGCGCATCTTGGATGATGGATGCCCTGCCTGTGGTTGCCTTCTATCGCACGGCCCGTGGAGAAATTCCTTAGGCGGACATCTAATCTGATCGGCAAGTATGCGGCAAGTTCGAATTGTCGCCGACGTGACTAGCAACTGGCTTCGGGCAGAACTGGCCGAGTCGACGCGAAAACAGGCCTATCGACTCGCTTCCATCGTTTCCTACGAGACCCAGAAACATGCTTGTAATAATAATTAATGATGCCATTGACAGTGCGAGCGGACGGTCATTGTTTATACGTGTCCAGGTAGCCGAGCCGCGCGGCTATGTCTCGTGACTCGTGAGGATTACTACCTTTCCATTAATCAACGCGCGAGTGATTAGGTCACTGTCAGAAACGATCAATATTTTGGCTTCCGTTTCCGCTCGACGTGACGAGCGACGATAATCACTCGTTCCCGAACAGTGCTCTTCGCGAGAGAAATCGCTCTTCGATCACCTTTTCGTGGGCCGATCGACGAATCCACGTATTTCCAACTTTATGGTTGACCATTCGCGTGGAATCGAAGCACACAATTTACTCAATTCAATTTACTTCTTCCGCGTTACAAATTGTTTCTTCTAAGCGACGTTATTCGGACGCTTCCGCAACACTATTCCGCCAGAGTCGTGATACGACGTGTGCATACACCATTTAACACCACGCAGTCAGTGTTATATACAAGTCAATCATTCCCGGTGAGAAAATCCTCTTTCTCCCTTTTTCTTCCTCGGCAAGATCGTGGAACGTTTGTTCCGTCGCTTTCAAGAAGATGTTTGCAACGATAAATCATAAAACATTACTGATGCTGATTCGAGGCCAACAACTTATGCGGAGTTACATGAGAAATGACTTCTCCGCAAAAGGCGCTGGAGGGCGTAACCTCCGTTGTGGAAGACCGTACCACTTGTTGAATATGTGTTCGTTGATAGCACGAAAAGCGGACGGCAAACGATCGGGTGTCGGTGCGTTTGAGACTTGGCTCTCCGATACTCGACGAAACGCGCGACCTTTCGCGCGTCTTCACTTTGCCACCTAGCATTCTTCTAATTTCGGAGTTGTCCTCGCTACTAGTGGCGTGTATGCGTAGTCAGGACCGGCATATGACACCGCGGGGTGTTGCGGCACAATGAACGCAAGGTTGTGGCAGTGGCTGCGGGAGGCAGAGGGAGGAGGTTGAAAAAGAACGGCGTCGGGGACGGTGTAGATGAAAGAGGCCGCGAGTGAAGATCCCACGCCTGTCCCTCTTGCGACGACAATGGATCCTCGTGATCACTACTCCCCTGAAGCCTCAGGGATTTGTCGGCCACCCGCTGCCCGAGTTGTGACTTCATTTGCTGTAACACTGAACCAAAGTAAATGTCCCTTCGTACAGCGCATTGAGATGCTTGCAACATTTTTTTGGGAAAGTGAGTTATGATTTTTGTATTTGTGTTTGCATATAGCGTTCCTGTGGAGTCAGCCTTGCGACTTTTACCCTGGTTACTTACGAGTACTAGAACATCGGAAGGAATAACATTTTCATTCCTAATGGAAAAATCTTAAACGATTTGTAATCCTGAATTTTATGACTTTGGCGCCATCACTGCGGAAGATATCTTCACATTACTTTAAATAATCATCACTTTGAAATTTATTGACGCATTAACAATGCTTTAATATAAGGAAGAAGGTTTAAGGGAATCATCCTGCACGCGTAAAACAATTTTACAAGTGTATATAATATGAATATGAATATATAATATATAATATGAAATAAACTAATTGTGACCGAAAATGAAAAACACTATTAGAGAACTAAAGAATCAAATGTATGACACTGTTTGATATACGCAGTAAATTAAATTGATTATAAATAATGCGCAAAAATTTTTCATTTTTGTACAACAGTAAATAGATTACTAAAACCTGATAATCTTCTTCGTCATCGGGTGACGCGTGAAAAAGTAATGTTCCAAAACTCGCGTGATGGTTTAAAAAACGGAAACTTCGTTTTGAAAGGAAAGTACTTTTCTAGGAGGGACTTTGTCGGGAGTAGGCTGCAAACGCGGCAGCATTGAAGGAAAATTATTCATTGTCGAGTAGACAGAAATGGACAAGTGGAGAGTCGAAAGGTGATAGAGATGTTCGGACTCGGGTGAAAATATTGGTTCCCAAGCTTTTATGTTTAACAACTTGTTGCGTCTGTAGACGGTAATAAATTTTATCCTAAATGCATCTGTACCGTTTTAGTCTTTATCAATACATGTATCCTAATATTTAAATCAAAGGTAAAGAAGTTTCTCTAAACCAGAGTATAAAGCATTATTTATATTAATCTTAAAATTCTTTCTTCCAATGT
>JABFPT010000026.1:82365-94903 GCA_022817245.1 Nixonia krombeini | reverse complement strand
GAGTCGCGTCATTAAAGTGAGAACCGCGGGTACTAAAACAAAGATCGTTAAGCGACGGGGAAGCGAAGAATCCCGTAATATATATGGATGCCAGGGATCCCAATGCCCCGCACTTTCGTTTAGAGGGCTGAGCTGTTGGGGGATGTAATTTTGGTACTCACCCCGCAAAGTTAGGAACACAATGTTACGTGAAAGTACTACCAGATGGAAGCTGCCTTAGGGCAAAGAGAAGTATTTGCAAGAACCCTAGGAATAACTTTGATAGGAAGACTGCCATATCAAACCTAGCTTAAGAATACGTTTATACTCGGTCGACGAACAATCAAGTGGAAAAAAACTTTAAATTGTTGGTATCCCTCTTTTAAATTTTTTCCCCAACCTATATGTAGCGCTCTCCAAAGGACTGCTATTTAAGCATAATTAATGTCTGTTAATTTCAGTAGAAAGAAGTAAAACCGGAGTAACTGAATGTAAAATGACCACACAGAATTTAAAAACATTTTGCTGTTTTTCGAGCATTTAGTTGCTTTAATGTATACACAATAAAATTGGAAAATTTATTTTCTTAAGAGTTCATACAACATTAAGTTTCTTAACAGTTATTTACATAAAACAGTCAGTTAAATAATTACTTCATAAAAAGGCTTTTCCGTTAATTTTCTGTAAACAAAAAAACGAAGAAGTATCTAAAATGCTTATTCTGGTTCCACTCAACTCTATAATTAAGATAAAATATTTCACATATTAACTTGTAAATTGTTTTGCACTTAATTAGTATAATAACTTATTTTCTGATACGAGTCACTATTAATATAAAGTGTATGCTTAAATAGATATAATTACTGCTACTCGGAGGTTAATGTTTTAATTTATATTTCTTCTTTTATATGCATGTTTCTGCCTCCTCCTTTTTTTCCTATTCGCATCGAGTATCGCAATCGGCGAGCGCTGCGAAGTTTCGTAGTTTTCTTTTTTCTACGATAAATCCCGTCATGGGCGAGAATGAGCTATTCAATGGTAGAAATACTTTCTTCTCGTGAAAATAATTGCATCGATCAATGTCGGCTATCCTCGGTGCAAATATCGTGCAAATTACGCGTTAGCTATTTCAATAATGCTTCATTGACTTAATTCCGATGATATTTACAACTCTAGAAATATCCTCGCCTTCAACGCACTATAAGCAAATTATTCAATACCGAGAATTACTGATTATACTGAGCATAAAAGTATACGAAAGCGTGTCGTTTGAGATTTACTATAAAACTGGTACAGTGACTTTGCGCGCATGCAAACACCTCGACACGCCTCATAGCGATTTTGCCGGAATGTTGCGCCGTATCTACATATGCTCGCAGTCAACACACGCTAGATAATCGCAATGATTTGTACCACGTCCGGTACGACGCAAACTTTGTCCAATCAAAATTAACTCTCTCGAGCGCGCCAGTGATTTCTCTTAACTCTACTCTCTGGAGAAAAATTGTATAAGCGGAAAATGTAAAGCAGTTCCGAGCTGAACGGTGCTTCGTACGAAACGCTGTTTGAAGACTTGCATTTTTCGCAAAACCATTAGTTTGCGTGAAATGATGAAAATAATACCGACAGCATCGTAACCGGAAGACCAGGGAATAGCCGATAAAAAGTGAATAGCGTCAGGGTGATAAGCTTTACGCAGGTAACGCGATCTACGTAGTAAGTTCGTGGCACTCGACGTACGATATAAATTGGGTAGATGCGTTTTATGCCTTCGTAGTATATAAATGAGTTTACGACTTCACGCAGTGAAGAAGAGAGGAATAAAACATGCGTTTTTATTATGGCGCCAGCCAATGACGGTTAACACATTCTTCCTTCACTGTCATTCCGCGAATAACGAGATAATTTTTACGGGAAAATGCAAAGAAGCTGTTATCGAAATAATAATTGCAAATGGCCGAACGGAATCTGCATACACGGATTTATATTTCAATGTCGGTAACGTCAAGTTCAGTTTTCCAATGCAAAATAATGCGGCTGCGGCGCCAGGTGAAAAGTCTGGGGCAGCTTTGTTCGGCAAAATCGCGAGCTGGTAATGAATTAATATATTCACATAACTAATTACCAATTCGAAAATGAGCATTAATTTGAGACGACACGCGGAGGGACTGTGGAACATTAGTTGGGAGGAACCGAACTGACCGGCCGTCAATCCACTGTCGTATCGTTGTTCCGGCCACGCGTGACTGGGTCGTCGTGTACCGCGATCGCACGTACTTGCTTGCCTACGAGTTATTTGCATTTATGTACAAATCTGCATGCCAGTCGTCTCTCGCGTCAATACCCACGATGACGCGAGTCGTGGACGCGCGGCTAACTTAACGCACCACAGCGAAATATAAAAAGTCCATTGTTTCCAGAGCCACGTAGTTTCCCACATTGTGCGGCATTACGGGTTTTTATGACTTTTTTGAAAATATAAAATAGCAGAAAGATTGTATTGCAAATGGGAATAATAACGTTGAATACGACAAAGAGTAACGTGGAACAAAGAGGTCTACCCGGCATAAATGACATAATGAGAAGTCATTACCACCACAATCGCCTAATGTTTATTTTTTCTGTCCCATTTACTACCGCAGTGTATTATTAACATGAATTTGAACAGTACACAAATGGTAATGTATCACAACTCTTATACAAGCAATATGGATAATGTTAAAACTAAATATATAAATATGCATAACGTATTATGACATTTCCTAATGAAGATTGAATTCGCCTTTTAATATATTCGGATACTTAAAGTATGTGCAAGTTTTAAAACGCGACTGCAAAAAAAAGGGTAAATATTACTTTTTACTGTGAAGTCGTTCAATACATGGTATTTTATTCTAAACCTCTCTTTCAACCTACCGGCTTAATGGTTTCGCATTCGTTTACTTGGCGAAATTAAATTGCCTATCACAGGTATATTTGTCCTGCGTCTGCACTTGACGTTGACGAAATCGGCCACCGAGGAACGTAAAACGTCGGCTGTTTCTTCGTCTCCGGCGCCGCCAAAGTGGACGCGGGAGTAGTCTGCGATTTGCGGATCGTCTGATCTACCGATCCGAAGCACGTGCTCGTTGCGGCCTTGACGTTGACTGACTGGTCCGTGTTCCCGCGGCAGACGAGCGTATCGAATGAACGCTCTTCCATAGCCGACGCGACACCGCGTCTTTAGCCGAATACTCACATTATTTCATTAATAATAGCAATTACGAAACCCTCGGGAATACAGGAATTTGCAAAAATGTGTGTTCAGGTGTCAGCGCGTATTGTTGCGTTGTTAATTACGAACGAGCGGTATTTTTCGGAAAATCGCGTTACCATCGTCATGTACGATGTAGCAACGCAGATAAATCATTCGCGTGGATTCGCGAGCGACATTACAAATTGCCATTGTGACGAGAATCACGACACGAGAGATACACCTTTCGCTATAGGGTTCTGCTAATTCCCATTAATTTGGCGCGTTCTGTGAATACCGTATCATTTAAATGTTGCGAGTACCGATTGCCCTATAGAACGATTATGCGTGACTCGTTGTGCATTTTGCACGTCGAGGCCAATCCTTTCCATCAGAAGAATATGAATTACCGCGAAATTTCTATCTAGGAATATCGTTGCCAGGGAAGTTCATTTGCATGAAACTGTCGGAGTTGTCGAATGCTTCAATGAACATTGATGTGAGGCAATTTTCGAAAATCTGCGCTTCACAACGCTAACGGAAGCAAACGTACATGGCAACCATAACGCGCGCGCGATAAAGCGCGAGAGAAATCCAAAACGGAAAGAAAACGAAAAGGTACAAATGTTAGAGCAAGCGGAATGCAGAACATTGTTGCTTTGTTGCTATTTGGCGAGTTTTATGCCGCTCGAGGAACAAAAAAGCCGGGATTGTTTTACACAGCCTACTGATCGTGCGTGCGGATTATATTCGTAGAGAAGCGTTTTAACGTTGCTGTTGAGGAAATTAACAACCATTCCACGCATACCATCGGGACGCTGGTAGTGCCGGAGACTCGGTGCCAAACTAACAAGACGAAGGCGAAAGGTAACGAGTACGATCGTTTTCATGTGAATTATTTTGAGCACACTGCCTTGGCATTGTTCGGACATTTCCACTTACAGTCCATTGTGTAAATGGAATGTGGAGCAAATTTAAACTACGCATTGTAAATATAGAGGATTCATCAATCATCTATAAACAATTCTTTTTTATAGGTATTGTGCAATATAGTTTACAATTTCCCTTACATACTTTACTTTCTGATTGGTGTATACTCTGCTCACCCGATTTTCGGAAATAGCTTTATTGCGAAATTTATGATCATAAGAAAACTTAAATGGCGGGAATATATCCTCTTGTCTTGAAGCATTTGTCAATATTGAATTCTCTTTAAATTGATTTCTTATCACTTCTTGCAAATCGGCTGCGTAAAAAGAGAGGGAATTCACCGGAAGGATCTCGATTGCAGTGAGAGTCTTCTGGGTGGTGCGTGCCAAGACGTGGCACGCGTCAGTTCATGGTGTAATTATAGAGTTATGGATAAACGCCCGCATCCTATACCCATTCGCAGTACATTTGTAGACACACATGTATTCTGCTCAGCCTTTAATTCCTCCTTTTTCTATTGAATAATTCGCGTAAGTGGATCGTAAATCTTTTGCGCATTGCCAGTCTGACACGAGTACTTGGAAATTTTGTAATCTGAATCGAAATTCGTTGTCCATAAAATGTTACGAACTGAAAGTCACTTATTGTTCATCAGTCATTTACAAATGAAACACTCATATCAGTTACATGAATTAAACTTTTCTGTATTCGACATTCATTTTACGAAATCCATAAATGAGAAAAAAGTGGATAAAACTTCTTTAGTATTCGAACTTTTAAATACACAATTCTTGACCGACTGATTGAAGTTCGCGTATGACAAGTATCACATATGACAATACGTGCCATCATTAGCAGGTACAATGGACCGCATTTCGCTTTTGAAGTTGTCTTCGTGTGCGAGTCGAAGTTTGCAATGATTAGAAGTAGGATTCTGAAGTCAAAGCGTTACGAGTCGATGCCAAGGTGGGCTTCGTCCCGCGTGACTAATGAGGCTGCTTAGCCGTGACAAATGCGATGTTTTTTAACTTTTATTTTACATCCTCGAGTCGTAGATCACAGGTCCAGTTTCTACCCAAGGCTCCCGCTGATTTTCTATTCATCCCATGATCCGCTTGAAGAATAACTCTTGACTGTTTAAAAAATACTTCTTTATTCTCCCACAAGGCATGACATTTTCGGTCACTCATCGGTAACGCCTCGACAACTTGCTTCCCGCAAGACGCACGCGGTTTCTCCACGAATATTAGCATGAGACCGCAAATAGTGCTCTTATCCTGACTCGGCTGGAGAAGGTCGTGTTTTTAGGAATAAGGAAAACGTAGGTGAGATGGCATAAAAAACATTTCTCGCCATCAAACGTGAACTGATAAGTCAGATTAAAGATAATGTAAATGAAATATCAAAAATATAGCAAAACATACTTGACTAATTAAAAAGACATTAAATACGTTCCACAAATATATACGATGTTTGTGACTTAGCCCACGGAGAAAAATGTTTTATACGGATTCCCTTGCAGATGTTCCCCGATAGCTACATGCCCATTACGGTCTATTCTTAGTCCTGCATTCCTACGCTGACATTACAGGCATAGCGTGACAAGTACGCCACTAGTGAACATCATTGGCAGATCATTAGTCATATAACAGAAAAAGCCAGCGAATGACGCGTGTTATGAAAATTATGTCTCGCAACCACGACTTGGGAAAAGATTTAATCGTATAATTATGGATGACGTAATTACAGTCTGTTTCTGCACAAAGTGGATGACACAGTGACTTTTCGAGTCAATATGTTTATTTTTTTACGCGACGGAAAGTCCATTATTGACAAAGGTAGTAAAATGTAAATGCATGAAGGAAAATAATAAAATAAGCTGCTCAAAAGCGTTCATCGAAGATGCGAAATCGGGACGCGGTATTTTGCCGAGAGGTAACGGTATATGCCGAAAGGAAATGAGAATTGGGAAATAAGCCCCAAAGGCGTCAGTCTAACATAACTGTATAATCAATAGGGCAAACAGAAGGGCGTGAACTGGGGTAGAGAAACATTGGAACGCAGCTCGCGAGTGCCGTCTTACAGCTGTTTGAAACTTGAAATTGTTCAGCAGTTATAATGAACCTTTTTTATAAGAGATGCATTTTCATTATCGTAAAATAATTCAATTTTAAACTTATTACATGATACTTTGTATCATGCTCGATACTAATCTCGTGAAAACACTTCCAATCAAAAGTTATTAAAGGTACACGGTGCAGCTAGCCGGTAACTAAAGTTCCATACAAACAAATTATATTGCTAAATTATACAACAAATGACAGGTTTGTCATTGTCTGGCGTGTATTAGAGCGATTCGTGAACAGTGGGTAAATGGGTCCTGCCGAATTATGTAATTAGGTACTTTGTTAGACGAACTGTTGTCTCATTTGCCAGATAATTAAGCGTTGCTCTTACGTGCGGTGACGAGGCGCGAGGAAGCTTTCTTCGTCTAGTGCTTTCCATCACCACTCAGAAGACAATACATTCATAACCTATTAACTTAACAAATGCTCGAATTTAACCGTAACGATCATGGATCTCTCGACAAATTAATGTGTGACTATCGCGTATGAAGCTATTCAACACCGGGTTGACGAAAAGCTGAGTCGAAGAATTATTCATTCGTGATGAAGACATTACGGGTCACGACATAGATTAGCTAAAGTTAAACGTACTGCGCGGGCTAATTGCATTGTAAGTTCAACGGTTCGCGAAACTGCCGAAACATCGGTTTTTGCTCGGAACTGTACATTTTGTTTGCCGTTTACGGGACGTACACAAATAGTAAGTGAAATTTGTCGAAGGAAATTATCCCCGTTGCAAATCGCGCTTAATCCAATGAAACATTGTGAACACGTTAATGGAATATTTTAATGATTATTCGACTTGTTTGAGATGAAGAAGAATTAATCAAACACTCCACCGCTAACAAACAGCGGAGCATTCGATTCTGAACAGATATTATGTTTCCCTGTAATTAAAATATTAGACTGAAAAGTTTTTTTACATTCTCTGATACTTTATTAAGGAAGATGGCATGAGCGGAATTAATAAAGATCAACTTTCTCTCCTCGTTTTTTCGTGGAATTATTAAATTACATGTTTCGCAAAGGAAAACGGAATTCATTTTCTCAGTGGAACGTTGGATAGTGAATGAACTAGCGCATGATATTTGTTGCATTATTCATTTTACCTCGCTGCAGTTTATTTTCTATCTCAAACCATAATAAAAATACAGTGTTGCTTTGAGAAAATAAATCATCCTGCGCATAACGCTTCTCGCAGCACTTCAAAATTTACATCCGGTATGTGCAGCCGTTGATGCCACGCGAAGATGCAGAAAATGCAAATCAGTCTTCGAACTTTACTCATACATCGCATGCAGCCTGATATGCTTTATCACGAATGTTTAAAATCGAAATAACACACAACAGGAGTGCTTCCAAGGTATGCCAAAGTGTTTACCTTTGTACGACATTTCTAGCATTTTCTGCATTGAAGAACTGCGTTCCTAAAAAAAAAAGAAGAAACATTTTTCAGACATCACTATTTCACACAGTTTTTTCAGTATTTAAATTAATGACCCTCGTTTTTCCACAACATGATATTAAATGTTGTGTTTCATCCGAGTATATAAAAATTCTACTTGAGCATACACACGATGTTATTCGCTGAACTCCCTATAAATTTGCAACGCGGTTTAAGCGACGAAAGACATGAACGTCATATTACTTTCACGCGTATTATAAATCCCCTTTTCGCCAATTAGTTGCAATTCCTCGAGCGTAATAGCGGTATGCATATCGTAAATCTTCGGAACAACGAGAATAATTATTGTACCCGCGTGGCAAAGAGTTGACGTACGACCTCTGTGAACGAGGAACGCGAGGCTTTTGATCCCGATTTAGCTAAGTAAGAAAGAACTTTCGCCGCATTTATCGTGTATCTTCAAAGTACACGGCAGACAATCGGCGCTTGTCAGTTTCGTCGCGGATCGGCGAAAGGGTGACACCGTTTTCGGTCAGCACCGTCCTGTATTTATTTCTGGTGCGACGGTCTACACTGGCTCATTGCATAGTGCGCTAATCTGTCTGGACCGTGTGGCGCACATTGTTCTTTTACTCGAGCAGGAATTGAGGGAATATCTCACTGAGTTACATGCAAAATGTCACTTTCCCTAACTCATTAATTAATTCTATCACTGTCAGATAGTTTTGTTACTCAGTCATGTAGTAACCTAAGCGTATTGGCACGTAAAGTTGGATAAACGCATTGTTTCAGACTAGAACATTTGATACAATTATTAAAGGATTGAGTAGTTGTATCAGAATTCACATGTATGGAAAGCGATATAATTTATATAGAAACTAGATTGATTCATTTGATCGCTTGTATTGGTCACTTGGGAACTAGTATGAGTTATCTACACAAACCTGTATGTCACCTAGTAACCCATATATGACCTTGAATATTCATGTAGGCAAACTGTTATCGTACGTGACATTTCGCGCAAATCCGGAATTTTTATAATTCTCGTAGGGTCATAGTGAAAATATGCGCCAAGTAATAAAAATTCTTACGATATTGTTAAAACAGTTGTTTTGACAATGAAATAAATTGTTTATCCTTTTATTTACGATACACAAAGTAATCGAAAGGAAAAAATATTTCACGAAAACGGAAGTTGGCTTGCTATTTTCATCCAATCTTCGGAATTGGCTAGACACTCTTTATGACGATCTCGCAGCGACTTACATTTTTTGCGCATATCTGAACGACTTCAGTTGTGATTTAACGTTTCGCAGATATAGTAAAATCAAATTACCTTTTTTATATTAAATAAAATAAGTCTTGTCTAGGCGAGCTGAATAGTAACGATTATATTTTATAAATACGTGAATTATGTAATAAATTATAAATTGCTTTGCCATTTAGTTGCGTATTAATATTGGGGCTAATTTGTGTGTCGTGGTGCAGCATTCAAATACACACTTCAGGGTAATTGATAAACGTTCAAATCATGTATGTCTTTGGCATAATTCATCGTGCACAGTTTGGCATAAACCGTACACTTATGACGTGATTAGGGAAGACAGATGAGGATTCGCATTGATGCAGCGACGTCCTGACCCGGCCAAGATAACAGGTGGGCTATACGCTTCCATCATGTTGCGGCACCAATGAACGCATATGTGAGATAAAATACTACATGATACATAATACACCGCATTTCTCTACATATCGTTGCCAAACTTTTGGCAACTTGTCATTCACAAGTCAAATTATGGACGTGGAAAGTTTAACGTTTTGCACGTAATTACATGTGTATAATTATGTACATTATATCATACAGAATCACTAAACTGTTCCAAATAAAAGAGTTGAGATTTAAGCGTGCATACAATTTCCACTTCACGAAAATCACTGGAAAAAAGGAGAAAAACATGGAACATAGTTTTAATTGCACCAGTGCACCTTCAACAATGGCGAAAGATGTCACAAGACACAAATCATCGCACAATGATTACCGAAAACGAAATTGTTTCGAATCGGTGGACCTTTCGCATGGAATGTGACAAATTTTACAGCGCCACTTAGTTTCTGTACACCATTGAATATGAAGCTGTAGAGATGCAGAGAGAAAGATAGCCCAATGCCACTAGTAATGCAGCGCGTTGGAACTGGCTGGTATCATCGAGCTTGCAGCATAGTCAGCCAGCCAGGGCAAAATGTAAAATAATTCGAGCTTTAATGGGGCGAACACGGAAGTCGGGCAACTGTAACGTCGACACACCGACGATATCGCACTCTATGCGGTGGCTGTATCGCCATCCCGGTCGAGTATGGTATTGCATAATATCAACCCTTCTCCGGGCAACGCAGCCGTATCGCCGTGCAGGAACGTATTATTAAATAATTCTGCTCTACAAGCAAGGCATGTCCTGCCCCGAAGGCTGCTGGAATTGGACCTTTCCTCTTTGTTTGCGCTTGTAAAGTTGCTCATTCTTGCGAAAACTTGCTGCCTCTGTTTCTCCACGTTCAAGTAGTTGGAAAGTAAATCGAGCCTTTTTCTACAATCCGCGTTACCACCGAAAAGTTTCGCGAAACGAATCACCGCCGCGCGTACACATTCCCGCGTATGCGTGAACCAAGAGGAAAGTCCACCGAGCAAACCACTCGTGATTGTAATCTCCCAATGTCGGTGTTCGTTAAGAGCTGCAGGAAACTACTTTTCCGTCTGTAGACACGGTGCTCTGTAACGTCGTTGTACGCCGAGATTCAACGAAAGCCTAATTAGCCGTCATCTATACTACTTCAGCAATCAAAAGTTAATTTATATAAGTAACTTTCAGTATTCTTCAATTTACTTAGTTTGAAAAACAAGAATCACACCCTTCAAAATCATCCGCTTCGATAATGAGTCTGAATGTGTGCTGCAATCGGGGCGCTTCCGACTGCACGTGTCTTCTCTTTGCAAGAAACTAAAAAATGATGGATACTGAAGGAATCCCGAAAGTTTTCCTTACGACATTTTTTCATATTAGTAGAATTCAAAATTAACATAGTACAATGACAGTACTGTCCAATTGTTCATATTTTCTACATTATGTATAGCATTAGTTGCTAATTTAGAAACGTTAAATTAGAAATAAATCAGCCACTTTGCGAGATATGATTTGTAATGGCGGTATTTTGCTTAATTAACGAGACTGGCGAATTCCATAATATGCAAATGCGTCGAGTCTCGATTAAAATTTAATCCGCACCACACGCTTTGGACAGAGAAGTTGGTGTACTGGTCGTAAAACGCATCTGGAGAATGTAAAATACGTAGGTAATACTGTTACAACGAGCGATCTACCCTCCGGCACCCTAACTTTCATCGTCACCCTGGTCTGCAGCGGTGCTAGTTCCGGCTGCTTCCGTTTTCAAACGCGATTACCAGTGGGCCTCTTGGTGGCAGAGAATCTTCAACATTTCGGATCTGAAACGTCAAGCTTGTGGCACTACTGACCTCATTAAAATAAATTACCACCCCGGCTACGTACCATGTAGACGATCACGAGTACGTAAGCACAACTATCTCGTTCTTGCAATTTAATTTACATACCATCAAAAACATTGCACAGATTAAGCAACGAAGTAGTATGTAACGGTTAAACTTTAAAGTAAGGTTGAATCGTGGATAAAGTGACTTTTAATTTTATATGGTTATTTTATTTACGATATAATCTGTATCGCTGTATGGTTGCCCATCGTAATTGCAAAACTACAGCAAATGTATTGCTGTTAAAGGTAACGCTGCGGGTATGTATACGTGCGCCATAAGTAGACAAAATAAAATGCAAGTCTGAGGCCGTAAAAGTGCCCGAGAACTTGGATATTTAAGAGCTGTTTTTTGCGAGTTGCAATTAACTGTAGTCGTGCAATTACAAAGTGTAAAAGCTCAGAAAAATCTCTTTTACCTCATATTTGTAAAAGACCTTTGTTTGTTGCAATTTACACAGACGACATAAATACCTTCCTCGGGACAGATGAATGTAACGCTTAAAGTCACATATTTAGATAAATATCAAGGCACATAATTATATTAATTAGAATAGTTAGACCCTTTATTAATTAGTGTCTTACTGAACTTGCTGTACAAATTTTTATGAAATATTTGTCACGCGAAACTGTGCGAGACCATGAGTAGTTATTACAACGCATTATCTATTCGTTTTGTTGATACATGTGTTACGTGAAACAGCCAGTTCTAAAAAAATGAGATCTATACAGCTTGAAAGAAAAGGTACATCCGAAAATAAATCATGGATAAATCGCGACTCTTTTTACAAGGGATACAAATCTCTAAGACTGGTATTGAAGTGTCGCAGTCTTGAACATGGCTAGCCTGCTGAACGTATTTCTTCGTCTTTCTTCCACCCCTTTCCCCTCTCATTTCTATCTTTTACTCAAATTCCTTTTTCTTCCATCTCAATCGAAAATTTAAATACGTACGACGTGCGGATCCCGCGCTTTCTCCAACCCCATCTTACACTTAACCATGTGAAAAGTAATTGATGTTTGAAATCAGCGCAAGTGATATGTAAGAAAAATCAAATTTTACCTCCATCTTTTTTTTGACAATCAAAAAAAGTAAATTAATTCTTCACGTAATAAAATTTCTAAATTATGTTTTAGGAAATATTTGTAAAGTTTTAATGCTGTTGTGAAAATTCGAAAGACATCCGTATAAATATAATGCGGTAGTCATGATTGAGTGTAATTACCTAGAAATTGGGAGAGTAAGTTGGGTAAATTGAGCGCGACTTGTGCGTTATATTATCGTCTTCCTTACCACGCGTAGCACTA